>JABXWE010001003.1:0-66590 GCA_014611495.1 Limonius californicus
CAAATTAGGGTTGGTTGTGAGTGCTACAAAGCATGTCGTAGCTGTCTTGTTACGTACCAGCTGTACCTTTTGTTTATTTCTTCGAATATAAACACAAGCAAAGTAAAAACCATTTTCAAATAAAATTAAAATAAACACTTTTTTGTCAAAAACAACAAACAGCTTTTGACAGGTGAATAAATTATTTTAATTTGACAGTTGTTTAAATTGGCATTTGTATAAGGTTCAATCTCAGACATGCAAAACATTTTCATAGCCCTCCCTAATTTGAAAACTTTTTGATCACATGTTATGTACTACGGTCCTATGAAATCTTTTAGAAACCTATGTATGTACAGAGCTTGTTAAGGTACGTTTTGAAACAACCAATCGGAAAAAAAAGAATTAAGATAACCTAGTTCTTCATATGTGATGCAAACTAAAGTACAATGGTTAATCTTGCTGTTTTTTAAAAAGCATTAATTTATGTAATACGTATCAAACAAATGATAACTTACATTACATCAACGAAAACATATATTAATGTGAATATAATCAAATATTTGCGCTCGCAAACTATGTGTATGTACTGATCCATATCGCGATCAGCTGTTGGGACATTGTGACGTCAGCATATCGGCTTTGCAGAACCACTACTTTAGATATTTATTTTCATATATGTAGTTCAACAATGTTAAATGTTTGTTCGTTTTTTCTTTATTAACGTAGGCCGACACCATTACATTTTTAGATACAGTCGAACTTCCATACGTATTTCGAAACCGCAAAAAAATAATACATGAAACAGCAAAATTGTTAAGGTGTCATATCCGCTTAAATATGACAATAATAAATATGCAGTAATTTAGAAATGTTTATTTAATAGTAGGTACAGACTAATGTACATTATTACTTAAACAGTAATTTTGTATTGTGAGGTGCACTTAAATAAAGTTTTTTGTTAGTTAAATGTTTCACACTTATTTAAACTAGGAAACACTGATCCAGGTACATTTTTTTGATACTGAAATGTTCACCGAATCGTGGAAAATTCAACTAAAACGTAATCTTCTGCAGAAATGGAAACCCTCACTACTGTGTTCGTTTTCTTCGAGTTATTTTTCTTCAGTTTCTTCTCGTACAGCTTTATTTGTGACGTCAATAATTTTGAAGCTCGGGTACATACATTTTCATCAATTTGCAGGTAAGCTTCCAGTTCAATTTCATTGGAAATATTGACGTTAGTTTGTAAAGTTTCGAACTTCCGCGGTTTGTGTCTAATGAAATCATCTCTGACTGCGTCGTCGTAGGATTGATTGATGCTAACGTTTTGCTAACCGTTGTAGGTTAGCGAAAAGTCAGTACAAATCGAGCCTACGACGACGCGATCTAAGCCCGAAAAAATAATTTCATTGATGTTGATTTTCAAATTTTCTCAGCTTTTCTTTAATAATGTAAGAAGGGTATTATCTTGTACTTTCCATTTGTACATATAATGTTTAGTAAAATCCTCTCCTTCTTCAATTACATCTGCATTTTCACCGGAAATTACTTTTCGCACAATGCCATGCCTGTTTTAAAATTTGGCCAACCATCCAGTTCTTACTTGAAAATTATTAGGTAGATTTAACTGTATGGCCCATTCCATAACCCGAAAAGAGCAATTTTTATCCCAGTTAAAAACTACCTTGTTAATGTCCTCGTACTGTCTGAATCTGAATCTAGGTCTACGGTGTTTGAAGGTATACCAAAACGGGTTGGTATTTTCTTCTTTCTTCCGCCTTTGTCAATTTCATCTAAAAGCTTTGGCTTGCCACATACACTTAAATCATTCTTGCTTTGTTTAACCGTTTTATGATCTTAGTGATACGAGTACACTATTATTATTATTATTAGGTCCCATTATTCCTTCTCAGGACGTAGGGTGGAAGTAAAATGTTTCTATTGCTGTCTATCTTGTGTTAGTTGTCTCATTTGTGTCAAGGGCATATTTGTTTCTCTTTGTAGGCTTCTCCTCCATGTCTCTTTTGGTCGTCCTTTCTTTCTTCCTCCTTGTGGGTTTCATTGAAGTACTCTCTTTGGGATTTCTTCTTTCTCTTTTCTTAGGGTGTGGCCTAACCATCTCAATTTCCGCTTTTTGATTTTTATCTCTATTTTTTCTTCCGTTGTTCGTTTCCACAGCTCTTCGCTCGTGATCCTCTCTGGCCAGTATATCCCTAGTATGTTCCTCAAGCATCTGTTTTTGAATACCTGAGTTTCTTTCTGTTGTCCTCTGTTCTGGTCCACGATTTTGCTCCGTAAAGTAGGACTGGCTTGACCATGGTATTGAATATTTTAATCTTCGTATATTCTCTGATATGTTTTGTTCTCCATATTTTGTTGAGCCTCAGGAATACACTTCTCGCTTTTCTTATTCTTTTTATTACATCTTTTTGTGTTCCATTCTCCGTGGCTACCACGCTCCCCAGACAAGTGAACTCTTTTACCGATTTTATGTTTCTTCGCCCACCTTGATAGCTTCTTCTCGTTCTGTATTTAGCGCCATCGATTTGGTTTTGTTTACATTGATTTTAAGGCCCAGTTTTCTGGTTTCATTTGCTAGATCCGTTACATTCTCTTGCATGTGGCTCTTTTTATGTGACAACATACAGAGTACACTATGCAAAACTGCAAATGCAATTGCAAATTAAATTTCTGAAATTGCATGTACAAGCTTAAATGCAAATCTACGTGTACGCAAAGGGTTGGAAACTCCGCGGCGACGGTGGTAGAGTAAGTTTCAGATTCCGAGAAAAACAATCTATAGTACAAAATATTCGATAAATACAAATTCGAAGTTCAATATAACGTTAAGAGTGCTCTCATTGTCAGGAACATTGAAAATTCGTTAAATGGAGGAATTCGCTATGCAGGATGTCAATTTGAAAACGTATAATGTATTCTCTGGAAATAAAGGAAGTATTGAAAATTACTAGAAACCGTTTCTACAACATGGAGGGGGAATTATCATGACTCATGAGGTAACCTTCCTCATTTAATTCTTTAGGCTCTAGCTATCCCAACAAAAAAATTCAAATGGTAGCATCCACTTTGTGATACCTCATTGAAACGCTCTTACGAAATCTATTCAATAGTAGCAAACATTTATTTATCTGTATTTTTTTGGAAAAATTATCCAATAAAACTCAAAAGGTTCAAAATCAATTATTTTAATTCAAATTATACGTATTAATTCATATTCAAAACGATTTCCATTATTCTCTAAATCTAGGCAATATTTCCTCCTCCATGTTATAGAAACGATTTCTAGAAATTTTCAATACTGCTTTTCCTACGTTTTCATATCGACACCCTGTTTATAAGTTTGAAGTATAGAAGTTCAGGTATTTCCAAGTGATTTTGGTTTTGTTATCCGTATCTCATCGTATGCTTTCCATTAGTTGTATTATTATTGCTTTTTGCGTTGTGCTTTGTGACTTTATAATATACAGGGTATATTATACGCCACTATGTTAATGTACAATTCTAGAAGATACGTAAATTCTAATATTTTCATAGACTATTCCAAAACATATTTAGAACATTGAAAGTATGACAAACTTTATGTCAGCGTTTCCCAAACTTTAGGTACCGCGGCCCCCTTTTTAAATATATTATGACACTCGCTCCCCTTTCTAGCAAGACGGAATCTCAAACGTTCACAAGCGCTGTAGAATGGTCCAGAATTTGTGACAGCGGGTACCGAACGTTTAAACCATGATGCATGTTAGTTAGGTTAGTTTAATAGTAAGCGTAGCAGCGCGTAGACGCTTAATATTTCGTTTATGTTCATTACACCTGAGTGATTTAAAGTCTGTAGAAATATTTTTCAAGTGTGGAAAAATATTTAATCGGGTTTAGACGTAATTTTGAGCATGTAAGTACATCTACGTCTGCATATAAAGAAGCTACCAACACTCCCAAAGTAAAAACTAGGAAATATTGTAAGGAATATTTGAATTTTGGTTTTATAAATACAGTCGTTAATGGAGAAGAGCGACCACAGTGTGTAATTAATAGTTTAAATATTTTGGTTGTTGACAGTATGAAACCAAATAAATTAAAGAGGCATTTGCAAACAAATTAAAAAGATCATGAAACTATATCTCACGATTTTTTCGTTGCCTCGAAAAGCTCTGCTTGCATCTTCTAAAGTTGCATATCGCATAGCCAAATGGTCGCAAAAACGTTTGGAGATAGGTATGCTAAAAAGATTCAGAAAATAACAGTATCAAATAATACTATTAGCAAGCGCATTGATGATATGCCCGAGGATCTGCAAGCGGATTGATGATATGTTAGACGGTCTATAGGAGAGCTTCCTTCGAAACTCACACACAAATTATTTGCTATTCAGCTGGACGAGGCAATTGATATTATTAAATATTCACATTTGATGATAGTCTACGTTCGTTACTGCGATAATGCATTTGTAGCGGTAGGTTCCAAGAATTTCACGGTGTCCGTAAGTTTCTCGGACCTACGGAATGCGTTACTATAGCAACCAGATTCTCCCAGCGTACGAATAATGGAATCAGCTATATCCAAGATGATGTAACGTCCGCTGGGAATGCAAGAGGGGTTTAGAAGCGCATCCCAACAATACCAAGACAATCACTCTTCCACCGCCACTAGTACAAAGAGGTCCCTGTTATTCTAGTTCCAATTCAAGTTGTGCATATTTCGTTATTATTATTTTCTGTTGCCGTTGTTATATTCGTTTATCATTAAATCTTTTATTATCCACACGGTGGTTTCTGCAAAAAAATTCAGAAGAGAACTACAGGTGCGGATCTATTTAAAATGACTGATGATTATATAGTAAACTCTGATCTGGAGTGGTAAAACTGTGTTGGTGTTTGTACTGATAGGGCACCGGCAATGGCAGGAAAATACGATGGTCTACAAGTATGTACTTATACGCAAAAAGAATCCAAATGCCACTTGGCATCATCGCACAATACACAAAGAATCACTCGCTTTGAAGACAATCAGCCTAGGACTTCATTTGATATTATCCACTGTAATTTTTGTTGTAAATTATATAACTAGAAAGTGTTTAAGGGCAAGACTATTTTCTTCAATGTGCGATGATATGGGCGCTGACCATTCAGCACTAGTGTTATAGTTATACAACGGATCTTTGAGTTTAGGCAGGAAATGTATGCGTTTTTGAAAACAGAAAATCATAAAGATGCCGAGAATTTTGTTGATGAGCTGTTCATAATGAAACTAGCTTATTTGATTAACATTTTTGAAAATTTAAATATTTTAAATACCCATATGTTACTACTATCAGATAAAATTAACGCCTTTTTGCGAAAATTGGAACTTTGGTCAAACAAGATAAACACTGAAGACACAGAAATGTTTATTAGTTTAAAAACATTTGTTAACGTGTTATGTTCATTTAAATTTTGCCGCTCAATTTGAATTAATGTCGTGCTTTAATTATCGCTTCATAGGAATTAAAAACGTTATTTCAATTGCCGTTTGTATGGTGATAAGATAACAGTTTTGGTTGTTTTATTGTTTTTAAAGATGAAGACGAGACCAATTTCGAAGTTTCCCTTGTAGGCTAGACTTGCCGTTCAAAAACAATTCTTGGGATTCTGTGTTGACCCTGAAGTCGCACGTGTTATTTTCGTTCTGGAACTGTTTCACCATATTTCGAAATATGTTGCAACCCTTTGAGGGAAATGCAGGTTTGCGTCACGTTAGTGCCGGAGTCAATTTTACATCCTCGATGACTCCAGTCGCCCGTACGGGGGCCGTAACGAAAGTACAGTAGGCAATAATCTTTGGGCCCAGACGGAAGTTTTAGAAAAATCGGGTTATTCGCGGATCCTACTATATTGAATTCTATCGTATCGTAGATTGCTATAGGCAATTATTATCTCGACCAAGTCGGATCTAAATAAAAATTATCAGTGTAAAGTCTTGTGTACGGGCAATTGAGTGCAATTGTTCCTTCGATCTCAGATCGGATATAAGCGTATTAAACCCGTGAAGTTGTGATTGTTAGAGCTGTGGTTTGTGTTGCAATAGTCTGAAATTCCCGCTGCCCTCAACGTTGGAAATCATCTAATTCCCAGGGGCGTACCAACCGATGTTTCGTCCTAAAGTTTCCTGAAAAAGTCGTCTACCTTTTTCCCGGACCGGAAAATACCCCCCAGACTTGACCTGCTTCTGGAAAAATACTTCCGATATTGTGCCTGGCTCCGTCTCGCTGTTCCATAGTCAAGGTAAAGAACTAAGTTTTTTGTGCTGTGAAGAAAGAACCCCTTTTTCCCGTCAGCTTGCAAAATTTCGAGGGATTGAACCTTTTTTATGTAACAAGAAGCGACCTTCAATCGCCGACTGTCCTTTTATGGTGTACTACAAAGTGTAGAGTAATTTTTTATGTATACTGTGCCATTCCTTAAACTCCGGCGTCACTGGCCACGTAGATGTTTAGAAAATGTAAATGGCGTACGCCAGCGGCAGCGAGTTTTTTTGTCTTGAACGTTCAAATTAAAAGCTTGTAATATGAAACTATAAAATCACCATTTACTGTCATTCTTTTATACCTTTGTCATTCCCAATAATTTAATTATATGCGTGTTAAAATTTACTGCTTCTTCTATTATTGTGCATTCTGTATTTGTGTGTGTACGAATTTTGCAAGCTTTATAAACAGCAGGGAGGCACAATAAAGGTGAGTTCGATTCCCGTAAGCTGCTGGCCTCTCGGCCTTCCACGAGGACCTACAACCAGCTGTATTTGGAAGGTGGCGCCCATTAATTTTGACCAACTCTGTACACAACTAGGAAGATTTCATCCCGTAAGCGATTTCCGTGAACTCCCCCCTACTCGTCTGAGCTAAGCTGTGGGCCTTTTTCTATCTATCCTGTTGCGGGTCGACGAAAAAGCTCGTTTGGCCCGTAACAAACGATAACAAACCAAGCCATACAAATGAATTTGTCATTTTTAGATGCATTGAACATAATTAAGCAACATTATCTAAAACTTTTAAAAGTTGCTTCTTTGCAAATGATAGTCTTCTGACTCAATACGAGTGGATAACAAACCCGTTCGAAGTTACACCTACAGATTTATCGTTGGAAGAAGAGGAACAAGTACAGAAAAAAAAAAGAAACAATTTTTGTCGACAACCATTGTCGAGTGTTGGATTACCTTGCAAGAGGAATTTCCAGCGTTATTCAAGAAAGCTATACAGATTACATCGCCATTTTCTACAACTTATCTTTGTGAAGTTGGCTTCTCTGCAGTAGCTTGTATAAAATCGAAATACAAAAACCGGCTCAACATCGAACGTGAACTAAGGGTAGCGGTTACTCCTTTAGAACCAAACAAGTTATGCGGTTAAGTCACTAGTTTGTGTAAATAAACTATTAGTAAATTTTATGTAGTTTTAGTTTGTACTCATAAATACATTATACAGGGTGTATCATTAATATTAATATATTCAGGGTGAGATTCCTTGCATAAAAATAAGAATAAAAGTTCATATAAACATGTTTCCTAAAACGCCTCGTTTCCGAGATGCAGGGTGTTGAATATTATGCAATTGAAAATAAAACTTTTTTGTTTCCTCTGCATCATCACTTGTCGGATCACTCTATCGAGAGTGCCATTGACTTTTCATATGAAAGTCGTTACTTTACAGCGATTTGACAGTTGTTAGGTTTGTTTTTCAAAATGAATTACGCAAATAGTGAAATGTGCGATATGCATTTTTGTTACGGTCTTGCCAACGGTAATTCATTAGCAGCCATGAGCCAGGCGTCTTTATGAAGAAAAATACCCTAATCGTGTAATACCACATCATTCGATATTTTCTCGTCCTATTGTTAATTGCATAATATTCAACGCCCTGTATCTCGGAAACGAGGCATTTTTGGAAACATGTTTATATGACCTTTTATTCTTATTTTTATGCAAGGAATCTCACCCTGAATTTTTTCGCAATATTAATGATACACCCTGTATATAAAAAAAATTATATGCTAAATATTAAGCACTTAGTAAAGGTGTTTTGTATTAGTTTCAATATACTAATTTTCGTTATACTATGTTTCTGTAGCGCCCCCTTTGAGGGCTTTTGTGCTCGCGCGGCACACGGTTTGGGAAACGCTGCTTTAAGTGCAGAGATTCGTTACTTTTGTAGTATATATTAAGTAAAACATTATTGTATGTACCAAATATGTAGTGCATATTAAAATATGCTTTTTAACTTTAATACACATACTTTTGTATGTTGTTTCCGTCTATGTGAGATATGAGATAAAGCAGACAAATTAAAAATATTTATATTGATAGATTTCAGATTGTGTAATTTCGAAGAGCTATTAAATGTTTAAATTATTGCTCTTTCTAGCTTGATTATGACTCTCTCGAATAAAAAAGCCCACATTTCGGAACCGCTTGCACAAAAGATACAGCAATATATGAAACTAGGACGTTAACCAAAAACCATGTCAAAGGTAGGAGATCAGTTGGAACACAAAAAAGATGCTCAGACCACTAGTATACCGGAATACGTCGGAATGACCTAATGTTTGAAGAATGATGATGCCGAAGAGCAATTCGATCAATTTTACAGTTTCGGAGATGCCACTAAAGAAAATTCTTATAGAATTGTTATGATAAAAATACAATAGTTATTCCTGCAGTCCTTAGATGTGTTTTGGAAGTCAAAAAATATTACATAAACACAATGGAATGTCCACATTTTTTTAAGGGAGTAATTTATATTTAAACAGATTGTATATTCTTACCATCAGCATTCTTAAGAAATCACGTAGAGAATGTCAGAAAAATAACATAGTCCAGCAGAAAAAAAAACACCTGAACTTGTCTCATATCTAATGGTATCTATAGCAAAGGTTAATTTAAGGCCAAGCAAATTATTATTAATCCCACACTGCCGTCATGAGTCTGCTAAAAAGTAGTTCGTCAACATGTGCGGCTTTTAATTATGTTTCGTTTTATTAACACAAGCGAAATGAAAAAATTACCGTAAACAGTTCCAGCACTTCCTCTTAGTTCCTCACGCCGACAAATACAGTTTTTCGTCAAAATTTGGGATTACTCAATAATCCGCGAATTTTTTTAAGGTTATCAAGCAATTCAAATGCATGGTAGTTTCACTTTAGCAATTTAATACACGACTGCAAGGTATACATACTTATAACTATAAATTGCGGAAATTTCATAACCAGGGACATAGAAAGTGTCGGATTAGGATGTTTGCTTAAGTTTTTCGTTATCTTTTATTAGCTTAAAATGCCACTATCTGAAACGTGAAAAAGGCATGTCCAAACAACGTATTTAAAAGAAGGTAGTACAAATTAAATGGGCGTTCCCAGGGCCGGATTTAAGACGAGTGAGGTCCTACGCTAAACTGTTTTGAGGCCCCTTTTGAAGTAAATCGTTATTCGAGTTTGTAGCTTCAATAGAAATTAAACAAAATTAAAGTATATGTGGATCCATCTTCTAATCTCCTTAGAATATCAGAAAAATCGAACAAAAACTTTTAATTAAAAAAAAGATATAAATGAAAATTTGTATACGAGGAAAAAAGGTTTATGAAACACAACGAATATTCTAATTAATGAAGCAAAAATACTATGAAATTAAGAAGCTAAACATTGTAAATATAGTAAAATCTATGAAAATGTTTTCTTCCGCGACTTTTATAAAGCAAAATCTGCCATTAAATCGTCAAATTTCAGACTTCTAAGTTTATCGCTTTCCATATACAGTGTTACACAACGTGAGGTCACTATTTCACCTACGTGTAGAAGGAGTGAAAAGAAGTCGAAACTAAAGAGTGGTCATTTTCTCTAAATCGACTGTTAAAGAAGTTATGGCCTGTTTTAGTTAAATACTGAAGCAGCTGAAACAATAAATGATATTAAGTGGTATTTGATACAACCTATCTACGTTACTATGGAAATGATATTATTTACTTGCATGTCAAACAGTAAAGCACCTTAAAGTTGATTTCTCTGCTTGCGCTTACTAACAGTGTAGATAATGTTTACTTTTACAACGCGAAAGTACGCCGATATCCATTACATGTACAGTTTATGTGATCGAAACTCAGTAGCAGCTGCTCGAGAATATGGGTTGAGATTTCCAAATCGGCGACTACCAGACTGACGAGTTTTCCCAGGAGTGCACAACCACCTACGTAAACATAGAACTTTCGCGGAACCGTCGATTGAGCGTCCAATATAGGAAGTACTAGACAATCAGGACAACATACTGCGAGAAATTGATAATAATCCTCTGCTCGTCGTGTATCTGCACAAGTTAATGTACCACGAATGCAAGTTTGAAGAACCTTAAAACGTCATGGTGTACATCCATTTCATATCCAGCCTGTTCAGCCCTCTTACCTACAAATTTCACTAGTCGTATGGAATTTTGCCGCTGGATCATTCAACATCGAAACCTACGTAATTTTATTCACAGATTTTTTTTTGTTCACAGATAAGACAAGATTTACAAGATCTTGGGGGCCCGGAGTGCTGTTCTTCTCTAGCAATTACACATCTTACAAATCGTTGATTTAAAAATTGTCTCTGATGGTGTTTGATATATCATATCGAGTTTTCCAAGGAGTGCACAACCACCTACGTGAATACGGAACTTTCCCGAAATCGTCGACTGAGCGTCTGATGCAGCAAGTTCTAGACAATGAGGACAACGCACTGCGAGAAATTGATAATAATCCCAGCACCTCTGTTCGTTGTGTATTTGCACAAGTTAACGTACCACGAATGCGAGTTTGGAGAACATTAAAACGTCATGGTTAATATCCAGCCTGTTCAGCCCTCTTACCTACAAATTTCGCTAGTCGTATGGAATTTTGCCGCTGGATCATTCAACATCGAAACCTACGTAATTTTATTCACGGATAAGGTAACATTTACAAGGAATTGATTAACGAACAGAAAGAACAACAACTCTTGGGATTTGGAGAATCCACACGAAATCATAGTGACAGTGTCAAATTATCAACATAGGTTTTCAGTGAATATCTGTTGTGGAATTATTGATAACATGCTCATTCGTCCATTTGTTTTTGAGAACCATTTAACTACCGACAGATATTTAAATTTTCGAGAAGATTATTTGGGAAGATTAGATGATGTCCCTCTGGTGATCAGACATGGTATGTGGTACATGTGGTACCAGCACGACGGTGCCCCTGCGCCCTTTGCGTTACGTGTAACACAATTCTTTAATCGACGCTTTGAAGGACGTGTAATTGCTAGAGGAGAACAGCATCCCTGGCCCCCAAGATCTCCGGACGTAACTTGTTTAGATTATTTTTTTGTGGAACTTAATGAAAGATATGGTATATCAAACATCATCAGAGACTGTTGAAGATTTTGGAGACGCATTATTAAGGCAGCAGAAGTAATTCGGAATAACAATACGTTACGTAGGGCTACTAGATCTCTCTTAAGAAGAGCCGGAATGTGTCTCAAGAGCAACGGTGGCCATTTTGAACAATCTTTATAGTGAATTTAACCTAAAATAAAAATAAATATTAGCTTTTCTGAAATTGTAATTATTTAATAAATAATAATTTAACACTCCGTATTTTGAAAACGGTTTACTTTAGGGTATGACTTTATTAGAATTTTTAACAATATTTGCTCTAAAGATTACGTACACGCAGTAGTGGCCTCATGTCGTGGGACACCCTGTATAATATGCTTAAAGCAGAGAGTATATGTTGAATCAGGATATCTGTCCTGGGCGGTAGGGTGGAGCGAGATTTTTTTTCTCTCAAATTGATTTTCCTGTATTGTTGAAAGTTGTGTACTGTTATGTTCATTTGATTGTGTCGCTCCGTCCGAATTCGTCACGCTCTAATTGCCGCTTCATAGGAATTAAAAACGTTATTTTAATTGCCGTTTGTATGTTAACAGTTTTGGTTATTTTGCTGTTTTTAAAGATTGAATTACGACGACGCCAATTTCGAAGTTTCCCTTTGTAGGCTAGATTTGCCGTTTAAAAACAATTCTTGGAAATGTTTATCCTCGGAAGACGCATGTGTCAATTTCGTTCTAGAATTGTTTCGTAATATGGTACAATTTTTTTTTGTAATCCAGGTTCCCGTTGCGTTGAGTTCGTCAGTCAATTTTACATCTCCGATTACTCCGGTCGCTCATTCCATCTACGGGGGTCGTAACGAAAGTAGATGTTAGACCTTTGGGATAGACGGACGTAATTTCGAATATCGGTTCTTTTTTTTTAATCGCGGCGCATCTGCTACTTCGAGTTTTACAGTATCGAAATCGACTAAGTCGGATATATATATGTACATATATATATAAGGAATAGCAGAGTGTTCGCCTTGGTACCTGGACAATTAAGGATAATTGCTCCTTTCGATTCATATAGGATTTCAGCAATTTAAAAAGAAATACCGTGCAAGTGTTGTGGTGAAAGCTGTTGTTTTATTTCCATCGTCGGAAGAGTCCCGTCTCTCTCTCAACGCTAACTGACCCTGTTGGAAGCAACCCGCTCCCGAGGGCCGTAACAGCAACATTTCGTTCCAATGGTGCCCCGAAGAACGTCGTCTTCCTCTTTTTTTCTGTATCTGGAAATCGCCCCTAAATTGTGCCTATCTCGCTCTAACCCATTCATCGGAAGCTAAGGTAAAGAACTAGTTTTTTTTGTGTGTTGTGAAAAGAAATCTTATACGCGCTAACTTGCAAAATTCAACGTAATTGAACCTTTTTTTTGAAACAAGAAGCGAACTTCAATCGCCGATTGTCTTTGTTTGAACTACTAATTGTAAAGAGTAATTTCTTTTACATCATGTTATGTTTGTAAACTCGACGCCTCTGGCCACGTAGATATTTAAAGAAGGTAAATATCGTGCACCAGCAGCGGCGAGTTTTGTTTCGTGAACGCTCAAACCAACAGTTTGTATTATTAAAGTACGAGATCATCATTTGCTGTTCTTTTTTTTTGTATTGTGTCATTTCTAACAGTTTGATTATATGTGTTTTAAAATTCACTGCCTCTTTTATTATTGTGTATGTTGTATTTGTGAGTGCATGAATTTTGCAAGCTTTATAAACAGGAGGGAGGCACAATAAAGGTGAGTCCGATTCCCGTAAGCTGCTGGCCTCTCGGCCTTCCACGAGGACCTACAATCAGCTGTATTTGGAAGGTGGCGCCCACTAATTTTGGCCCACTCTGTACACAACTAGGAAGATTTCTTCCCGTAAGCGATTTCTGTGAATCCCCCTACTCCTCTGAGCTAAGCTGCAGGCCTTTTTCCACCTATCCGGTTACGGGTCGACGGAAAAACTTGTTTGGCCCGTAACAGTACGTAAAGAAGAAGTATTTGTGTACTTTTAATATTTTTTTCCTATTATCCCCTCTACCGCCACAGAGTCCCAGTTGCCTTTTTCAATTTTATAACTTTGTGGCGGTAGAAAACGTTTTCGGATTTTCTTTTTCCATAAAAAAATGTTTGTTTATCATGTGTGCAGCTTATGAACAGCCAGGCGGGTTGATGAAAATTGATTTTTTTGCTCCTCCACTAATTTTCCAGTATGCGTCCTGCCGACTACCGACGCCGAGTGCCGAATGATTTGTTTCACTTTGTTCAGTACAGAGTTCATAACCTAACCATAACAACCAGTCAACCACGTCAGGTGCATGCTATATGATGTTCAAACGTCAAAAACTACCTGAGTGCCCCATTTTTGGGGCTCAGCTTCTCCAAAGCAAGATACTCCTGTTTCTTTACCGGCTCCAATTTCTAGTACTTCTTGCACAAAAAATCGAAATACTAGTAAACTCCCAAGGTGGACGGAGACTCTAGACCGATACAGTGTTTCAGACAGAGCCGGGACAGCCATAGCTTCGGCTGTATTGCAAGACTTTGGCGTCATTAATAAAAAAAACGATAAAAATATAATTGATCGACACAAGGTAAGAAGAGTTAGGGACAAAAAGCGTTGTGAATTACAATCGGAGTCCAATCAACTCACTATTTGTGGTTTTTACTTTGACGGACGTAAAGATAAAACTCTAACTATGAGTGAAAATCGAAGAAGAGCCGTAATAGAGGTACATATATCACTAATTGAAGAACCTGGTTCTAAATATATCGCCCACATCACACCTGCTTCTGGAACAGCCTTGTCTATTTTGGAATCCTTGCTAGAGTTTCAGCACACAGCACATGTTTCTCTGAACAGCTTGAAAGCACTGGGTTGCGATGGAACCAATACTAATACTGGAAATAAAAAGGTGATTATAACTTCATTCGAAAAAGAAATCGAAAGACCATTACAATGGTTAGTTTGCCAATTACACGCAAACAAACTCCCTTTGCGGCATTTGATGCAATATCTAGATGGGATTACTTCTGATCCTCGAGGATTTATAGGACCTATCGAGAAATAGTTGCAGAGCTGCGAGACTTCCAGTCATCAACTTCTCGAGAATTGAGTCTGCACTTTTTGTAATTGACAGAAACATTTTGAGCACAGACCAGAAATATTTATACGATATTTGTACTCTTGTGGTAAGCGGTACTTGTTCTAAAGAACTGCCCAAACGGAATCCTGGAAAGATGGTTCATTCCCGGTGGCTCACTACCGCCAATGGGATTCTCCGCTTATATGTTGCTACTGAAATCCCCTCACAGAACTTGATGACATTGGCAAAATTCGTTGCGACAGTTTATGCACCAATGTGGTTTACGATAAAAGTACAGAGTTCATGCACCAAAGGAGCAAAACATCTCTTCCAAACTATTCAACTAGCCAATTATCTACCAGACGAGCTGAAACGTGTTGTTTTCCAGACGATTCAAAGGAATGGGTACTTTGGACATCCAGAGAATATCCTTCTCTGCGTGCTTTGGGATGATCGCAATCACATCAGACACCTTGCTTATCAGAGGGTCATGAAAGCCATCAGACGACTCAACGGTTAGAATATTCTCAATTCTAAGCTTCAATTGTGGGGCCAACGAATATTACGAACTAGTTGACTGCCAAGAAATTCTGTGGACTGAACCACCAATAACAAGTCGTTTTTCTCTGGATCAGTTGAATAAACATGTCGAAGGCCCAGAATCCTCCGATCTTTCATATATCAAGGAACTACCTTACCACACGCAGTTATATCCAGTTTCAATAAAAAGTTGCACCGTTGGATTTTACTGTCATTACCAAGTAAGTTAAATGCAGCCCTGACCACAGACCAACAAGCACCAACGCTACTGTTCAGAGATTACATGCTACCTGCTGACTGGTAATCACATTTGAGTAGGGATTTAAACATTCGCTACTAAAAGTTTGGCCCTACTTTACCGCTTAAGCACTTCCACAACTTCCAACTTGGAATAAATCCTCTATTCTCTTTTGCAAAAACTGCATAAAATATTCTTTGAATAGTAACCGCCATAAAATCTAGGTATAACAGGCGTTTCACAAATTTCACAAAAAAAAAATTCAGATAAGAAAATTTTATAATTTTGACTACATTTTGATAAAAAGTTCTAATATATGCACTATACAGGGTGACAATAGTGGGATATTGTTTCCTAAATCTTTGTTATAGCAGTTTCAAAAAAGATTTAAATATAAAAGTTTGTTGGATTACTATATATAACTTAAAAGTATTTCTGAGTATACAGGGTGTTTTGTTTGAGTGGAACAGTGAACAACTTCTTTATTTTAAATAGAACATCCAATATATTATTACATATTTGGATTTCTTATTTTTTTATCTTTACCACGTTATATGGTTTTAGGTATCTATCGATAATGCTTTCGGAAATAATTAACTTTCTCTTATATTTTGAAAAAATGACGGTCTATCTTTAATAGTTAGTATCTAAAGAGTGGATTGTCCATCACTATTTTAAAACTTTCTTGTAGCCAAGGAAAAAACATTAGTTATACTATTTTATAAAAACTTCGCCAAATTTGACAAAAGTTGAAGTTTTTGTACATAAGATCTGATAAAACTGTACAAGCTTCAAACAAACCGCGTGCAAATGAGGCAAGTCATATAAAACCGTATATAAGTTTAAAGGTCATTGCACGACAAGCTCGAAAATGTAAAAATATACAGGCTGTTCCATTTAAAAAAAGGAGATATTAGGAGCTGAATTTTAATAAATGTGGTTGTAAAGTAGGAACATCCTGAATAAGATATTTAAATTTTAAACCGTACGACACTTATTTGAAACTGCGTTTATATAAACTGCAAACTTATTTCCAAAAATTGTGTTCCACTCGTTAGATACTAACTATTAAAGATAGACCGTCGTTTTTTTCAAACTTTAAGAAAAAATTATTTCCAAAACCATTAGTGATAGATACCTAAAAGTAGATATCGTTATAAATATAATAAAAGTAAAAATTCAAAAATGTAATAATATACACGATGTTCTATTTAAAATAAATCAATTGTCCACTGTCCAATTCAAACAGAACACCCTGTAATTTTAGGTTGTGCATAGTACTTCAACAAACAACAAGTCTTTTCGAAACTGCTATAAAAAAGACATTAGGAAATATTATCGTACTATCATGTCACCCTGTATATACTCGAATTCAATTAAATATGCATGTATATGCAAATATCCAGTACATTCTTAAAATATGGAAAAATGGGTTGCTTATGTCCTAATTGGGATACGTCTCAAAAATCATAGCTGCATACAAGCCAAACTACGTCGATTTAAGATACCCCGACAAAAAAAAGTTCAACGAAATCAGGTCAGGGGATCGCGGAGGCCATTTTGTTGGTCCACGATGACCAATCCATCGTCGAGGATACGTTCCATCGACATAATTGCAAACTTGTCTGCTAAAATGCGGAGGAGCGCCATCTTGCTGGAATACGATATCCATGTCAAATTCGTTTGGATTATTTTCAGCAATTTCAACTATTAACGGATGGATGAGGTTTTCCAACATGTTCACGTACAATTCCCCAGTAAAGTTTCCGTCTATAAATAAGGGACCTACGATATGGTCGTCAGGTATTCGTATCTATACATTCAATTTTTGCTGATATTGGGTGTGGCTTTCCCGGAAAACGTGGGGATTCTCATCGCACCAATATCTTATATTTTGTCTTTTATCAAACCCATTAAAAAAAATGTGCATTCGTCACTAAAACAGATATTGCGAAGACAGGATGGGTTTCTTGCAATGGTTTGGGGCATGACCTCACAAAATTCAATGCATCTATCCGGATCATATTCAATCAACTGGTGTAAAATCTTTATTTCGTATGGATGGAACTTATGCCGTTTTAAAAACTTTTTGACAGTGGTCGCCGATACATCACACATCGCAGCTGCATGTGAAGTTGATTGCTGCGAATGTACTACCATTTCACCGACTACCTGAATTTGTTTGACTTCTGATATTGCGGGTCGTCCAGGGTTTTCCTGTTTTGCACACTTGCAGTGTTAATAAAATGTTGCACAAGTTCTCTTAAATACGTCCACGAAATAGAACGGTGGGGAAAACGTTCATTAAATATTCTTTCGGCTTCGTGAAAGTTTAGATTGGCTTCAGCAAAAATAAAAACTGCTTCAGTTTTTTCCTGCAAAGTTCGAACATTAGCCATAATTATTGTTAGTATCACCGGTTTTAATACTCATTCAAACGCGAGCAAACACAATAACTGAATTAAAGTGATAGAACAGAAAAACTAATTATTTCAATTGTTTTACTTTTGTTGTTTCGCCTCTTACATTTTTTTAGCATTTTGTTTAATATCAGAAACAGATAATTTGGAAGTTTTTGAATATATAAAATTTTCCCAAAATATAGAATTATACTCTACTCAAAGAGACCTTTCAAATGAGGTGTCATTCGACCCCCATTGCCATTTCAAAATATTTCAAAATGGCGCCTAGCCGCCATTTTGAAAGTTATAAAATTTAAATACATATGTACTAAAAAGTAGTATTTAGCCTCCTATTAAAGTATACGAAATATTGTGAAAAAATATCAAGTCGTTCAAAAGTTAGTAGGGGGGAGGGCAATTTACGACCACATTGTATATGCAAATGCATACATTTCCGAGCTCTAGTGATGAGCAACACGCGGGCCACATGCGGTCATCTCAGGTTCTTTGTGTGGCCCGCGGTAGTCTGTTTTGATAGTTAAAAAATATACCGGGTTAAGACTGGTCTTTAATCAAGAAAAATTCTGAGTTTAAAATAGGAAGGGGTATGTGAACTACCAAGCTTCCGCGATGTATGTCTAATGAAGTAATCTCACCGGGCTTAGAGCGCATCGTCGTAGCATTATCAAAGCGTAATTTACACTTTGATAATGCTACCTGTAACGGTTAGCGAAACGTCAGCATCATTCAGTTCCGCAAGGACGCGGCCTAAGCCCGAAGAGATGACTTCATAGAAAGGGGTATATGCAGCTCACAAATCACCTTCTACCTGACTGGTAATACGACACCAAAGAATGTTAATCTTTAAGATAAGACTAGACATTTCCATTACCTTAGGGGTAAGGTAAGGTAGCAGCCACTGGGTTTTTTTTTTCGGACGCACATGAACTATAGGTATCATCCCCGAAACGTCGAAGGGAGTGGTAAGCGCACACATGAACTGCACCGCTTCTTCATGGTGGGTTTCTGATGAATATCCTGGGATTACACTGGTAAACAGAAATCAACTTTTTTTTTGTGACGTAGATGAAATATGGCGTATATTATGTAAAATTTCACCAGAACGCAGAAAATGACCTTGAATTTTCTCTATCACCCACACTTTATTTGCTACGAAGTATTGTGCGTTATACGGAAATATATCAATATCGGTATGTTCTTAATGTTGCACTTACTTCAAAATGTTGTTGCGGATGTTTTACGGTGATATTCGGTATCTGGGGCATCACGGATTAATGTCCAGCAGTAATCGGGAAGCAAACTAGGACTCCATTTGCCTTGGTATCGCTTTTCCATGGTGGCAACCTCTTGGTGGAACCGTTCTCCATGTTCGTCGCTTACGGCACCCAAATTTTCCGGAAAGAAATCGAGATGAGCATCCAAAAAGTAAATTTTTAAAGACATGTTACATCCCATTTCGCTGTAGGCACTAACTAATTCAGTCACAAGATCTTTGTAATTTTCAGCTTTGACATTTCCAAGAAAATTGGTCACAACTGTTGTAACAGCTCTCCATGCTCTTAGTTCAACTTCATTCAGCAAGTTGTCAAATTCGCCATCTTTCATTAATTCTCGTAATTGTGGTCCCACAAATATATCCTCTTTAATTTTTGCTTCACTAACTCTAGGAAATTTCTGTTTCAGATACAAGAATCCTCTTCCGTTCCGATCTAATGCTTTAACGAAATTTTTCATTAAGCCCAATTTAATATGCAGTGGTGGTAGAAATACGTTTTTAGGATCAACCAGTGGTTCGTTGGTAATAAGTTTTTGACCCGGAGTTGGTGCTTGAGGTAGTGACCATTCCTTCTGTATATAGTGAGGACCTCGTGCACAGCTGTCCCATTCACACAGGAAACAACAGTATTTTGTATACCCCAGCTGAAGTCTAAGCAGGAGCGCTATCACTTTTAGGTCTCCACAGATGACCACTCATAGTCATTATACCGGATGGAGATACCGCATATTCTCGTATGATTCCTTCACATGAACAGCCTGAGCTATAGGTGCAGATGGGTATTTATTGCCATTGTGAAGCACAACTGCTTTTAAGCTAAGTTTTGAAGAATATATAAATAGGCGCCAATTGCTTGGTTAATGTTTCTGTTCTAATGCGTGAAATAAGTTGTCAATATCCGTGCAATATACCAAAGTCCCTTCTTGAGCGAAACAATGTGTTATTCCGTTTTGACGTTTTCGGAAGTGAGTTATATGTACGTCACCTTCTAGGAAATTCCATCCTTTTAATCTCGATGCTAGAAGTTCTGACTCTGATTTTGCTAGTTTTAAATCTCGAACTAAATCATTCAGTGCGGCTTATAAAATCAGATGTGGTTCTGTTGAACATTCTGGTACTTGAAATAGTGGATCATTGTCGATTTCCTGTGTGAATTGCATATTACGAGTTGGAACACCGGGGCTTTCTGATTCTTCTTCGTCCAAATCCCAAGATTCTGGTGGATTTGGGATAGGAAGATATTCACTATGTTCGACGGGCCGTAAAGCTGCTGGTAAATTGGGATACTGCACAGTATGCTTGGACTTCGGTCTGATGCCCAGTATGTTAGTGAGGCGAAAGTAACAATATATGGCATGGTCTTTCTGTTCTCTCCACACCATTGGTACTGCAAAGCGCATTTTACGTTTTGTACCTTTCAACCAACCCGTTAACAATGTTACACAAGTCTTACAACATATGTGAGGAACCCATGACTTATCTTGATCTTCTACCTTAACTCCGAAATAAAGTTTGTAAGCTATTCGTACAAGTGGGTGAAAGTACGTTTTTGCGAATTAAAAGTTAATTCCCCACACACATAACAAAAACTGTTGACATTATTTACACACTGCCTAGGCATTGTATTTATTTGTTAATTCAGTCAATCGCAGTACAGTAATAAACATAAATCGAGTATGTAGAACACAAATACGTTAATAACGACGTTTCGCGGCACGACATAAAAAATGCAGGAACTTCATACGCCGGTAAATGCCTACTAATGCACAATATCTGATTTGGTGCGTACTTCTTGTATGTAATAGACAAGAATGAACTTGTCTTAATACGGTATATTCGTCACTGCAGATACATTACACAATGTTTTAAATTCGTTTTGAGGGTGCCGAAATACATCAGAAACACCTAAAAATTTCCATGTCACGAAATGTGTGTTTAACAGTGTTATTGACAACTTAACAAATTAACGAGTTTCAGTGTGTCTTACAATAAGTAAGCCCCCACTAAAAGTAAAAGTCTCTGCTGGACATCTTCTGACAATATTCTTCACTATGTTTTAACTCAGCAACTTGATAATATTTAAAATTTTCCATAACCAACAAAACTCCCTCTTTCAGTGTACACAGTAGTGGCTTCCATTGTTACGACTGGTGACTTAAAACAGATCATTTCACCCCCCACACACATGTTTTTATACCTTCTAATATAAATTAGAAAATTGTAGTACTAGAGGATTACAAAAATTCCAAGCGATAGGGTGAGTGGTGCAATCCATGGAGGTGTCATTAGGGACGGTGGTGCAGTCAATGGGAGAGCTGAAAGGTATTAACTAACAGCGGTGCAATCCATGGTTGCCGGATGTTTCAAACTCCTCTGAATTTTGTATTTTTTGAATGCCAAATCACAGTGTATGGTTCTGGTTTCTTCGCCAAATTCTGGGAAAAGGGTTAATTTTGCCGTTCGACGATCATATCAAGAATGTGATACTGTAATTGCTCATAACAACCTAGTGAACCTACATGGAGTCATGCAAGCTGTGTCTCAAAGTACTCTCGGAAAATATAAATACTTTCTCATACTGTAAGTAAAAATAATGAACTGTGGATTTAGCGAAAAAGATATAGTCTAACTTTTTACAATATCGGCTTACGCTAGTTACTATTAGCTGAACATGAACCTGAAATAAATAAAAAATATGTACTTCCTTTACCTTATCTAAGTAGTGGTGCTCAATTCAATGCACAAACAACAAAGGCTTATCGGATTAACCGATCCATAGTTGATGAGAGTCAATATATGTGGGTAATTTTGTTCCTGCAAGAGGTGTTACCTAAGATTTACTAAATTTTTGGAAATATTTAATATATCAGTAGTAATAACTGAATTATAAAGACGCTAAACAAGTTGAAGATGTGATTAGTCAAATTTTACCATCTGAATAACTTAATCTACCATGCTAAAAAGCCAAATTTTCATAAATCCAATTATATTGTCATTTATAGGCCAAAACACCTTTATTATAAAATGGCCTCACATACGTTTATTGTCAAACATATTTGAATTTAATTCTTTAATCTAGCCAAGATGCATAATCAATTTACGAAGTGAGAATGCTTCTAGCTTTTACCGTTTACCAGAAATTTGGTGTTTATCATGCTATTTTTGTGATAAAATATCTCTTGCTAAATACCAGCCTTAAATCATAATTGCCGTCGTCTCTGCTGTAGCCAGTCGGGACCTACTTAATGTTGAAAAGTTGGAAAATTGAATATGAGTTTTCTTTCTTTATTCATACAATTTATATATCGGCCAATTATTGTTATATTACAATTAAAAATCTATTTTAGGAATTTTTGAGGTACATTTATTTTGGTATGTTAAAAAATTAAAATAAATCTAAGTAACAGAAAATAAACAGTTTCTTATGAATACGCCTAACAAAAATATAAAAAAATATTTTTTATGCAGTCCGAGTCGATCCTTTGAGTTTTAATTGGTGTGCGCTAACTCTATTTATTTTTATTTCTTAATTTAATTATTTAAGCTTGAGCATGAGATAAAATAAATTTCTAGCTGAAGCAAATATAAAATAGTAGCGTGGTTAAACCTATATATTGGGCGCCTGTTAACATCGAAACTGTAATCAATATAACTCACTCCAGCTGAGAATCCAGTAATAAATAAATCAATCTATACATTGTTTAACTAACACATAAACCAAATAAGTTTTGCACCAACCTGTATGAGATGATCTCAGGGTCACTGTTATTTATAATTGGAGCAAACTGTGCAGACTCGAACACTAGGGTAAGGAATTGCAAGAAAATTTGAACATTCAAGAGTTATACCGTAAAATTCAAAACAGAATTATCAGTGCTTTCTTTTCCACAAAACAAAGTGACATAATGTTATTAATTATTAATAAACAACTTTAAACAAATAAATAAAACTTCTTTAAAACTTTATAACATTTGTTAGTTCAATTAAAAACCCACCTTGTTTATTTTTGTATGGAGGAATGTAGACTTAATCTTGAAGGATTCTCCGCAATCTCGAATTTCAAAACTTCTCACGTTGGCGCAAATCTCGGTCTTGTGGCACGTGGACAAGCTTACAAAAGATGACGGCCAACTCATGTTCCATAAATGGGATCGAAGAAATTGAAGCAGTAGAACGTTCTTTATTTAATATAAACTTCACCAACACGTAAGTAGATCCCCTTTTCATTAATTTCTTTTATTGGAATAATCCATAAAAGTGCCCATAGAGCTTTCATTGTTAATAATAATATTATAATCTCCAAATTTGACTTTATCATACACTTTTGTGATGGAGTTTCTGCTTAATATTAATGTAACGAGGCTCTATTATTTAAATTATGTTATTAATATTGAGACCTATTTTTAATTATATCTTGTAGATGTGAAGATGTGACATTGACATTAATATTTTATTGTCATTTCAATTGTTGACCAATGAATAAACAAAAGACGAGCGAAAAGACAATCGACAATCGAGGGACGCTTACTCTATTCTGCGACGTAATTCTTATTTTGTCTAAATCTCGGTCGTAAGTTAATTAAAACACTTCGAAGATGTACTCAAATCTTAACACTTTGTTTTATTATAAAAAGCACATAAATAATTACACAAATTTACATATTTGCCGAGCTGCAGAAAAAGCGTGCTTTCAGCTTGGTGGTAAATAAGCAACTCAACTTTTATTTATAAAACTCAACTTCTTTTGCCCGTTGCCAAGGCAACGGCGTAGGAATATGAAAAAAAGGATGCGAACCACACAAAATCAGTCAATCAGGGCTAAGCATAATTTGACCAAAATTAAACAAAATTTATAAATAACAATAACTTTCTTATAAATAAATTTTCATCAAAATGAGAAACACCACTGTGTTACACATTAAAAAATGAACATTTTGATACCTCACTTGTTATACTTTCGAAAACGCACTTAGAACTTCACAAATATTTTTACATTAAGTTTTAAATAAATTCTAACAATTAAATCTATTTATTATCAAAATCAACGCATAGCTTCTTTGCATACACTATCACATCACTATTAACATATTTTCCTCAAAAGAAAAGTTCAATTACAAAATAAAATGTAACTGTCAATTTGATTAAAATTTTACTCATATTTTGATAATTGTAACTCAAGAATGCACAAATAAGACTGAAAACTTTTCTCTACACCTTTAGCAACATGAATATGATCAAATTAAAACAACATGAGGATCTAGAATCCAAGTTTACATGTTCGTCGTCACAAAGATAGTTCACTGACCTCTTTCTTCGGAAAATACCACCAGTCAGGCCCAAAATACTCCTTCCAGTTGTCCAGAGCTATACTAACAACCTACTCGGCTCCAACTGGTACTTTCTCCACTATCGCCTTCCCGTCCTAATTTGCGGACCTCTCACTTAACTTCTGCACCTTCTAACTTTTCCAGGATATAAATCGCAGTTATAATTTCACAAGTGAATGTTCTTGCTTAAGAACAAATTTAAACACATCCACTGTTCCTTTGAAAATTTATTACCCAGCTTACAAAATGCTTTTACAATATTCTGAGTTGTAAAACTCATAAAACATCTATCTGATTTCAAGACTTCTTATACGAGGTACATAAATACACACCTCTTTAGTTTTTCTAATTTTCTCATAACTAACCAATACAATATTTTTTTTCTCCACCTACCAATGAGGATAAACATTTCCGATCAAGACATCCTATCTACAAACAAATCACACGAAACCTACCAACCACAGGACACTACATGCAATGGATAGGAATTATTCTCCATTCCTTCCTATCTTAAAGAAATTAAACGAATTATTTAAAATGTGCTTCTGAATTGATTTAGGCCAAAAAGGAAACAGATCACAGAAAGCTCCAAATCCCAACACAAACCAACACTGGTTTACTATCATCGATGTAAGATTTATGGACTGAAAATGAAATACTGCTGTACCTTCACACCCTAGTATGATATTGGAGCCGAGTAGGTTGTTAGTACAGCTCTGGACAACTGGAAGGAGTATTTTGGGCCTGACTGGTGGTATGTTCCGAAGAAAGAGGCCAGTGAACTATCTTTGTGACGACGAACAAGGTGGGTGACACATTAAACTTAAGTTTGACAATAATAGAGAATATTCAATTGCGCTATTTGTATCTTTAGCTGGTAATTCTGTAATTTTGTAAAATCAGAGGGCATTCATGTTATGGATTTTAAATTAAGACTTTCTTTATAGTGACCACCGTACATTCACTACTTTGTCTAAATTAAACAGAGGCATAGTGAGTTTCGCGTCCTTAATACAGCATTTTGCCCTGAGAGTCTCTTAAAGTCGTGGTGTAGAATGTGAGTTACCTTCATTAATTTTAATACACTATTTCGTCCTGGAATTAAGTCGGTTGATCATCACAGTAATTTTCTTCTTTGGTTGTTCAACGTATTAAGGTTGAAGCTATCATAACAATATATACAGGGTGTATCAGAAATAGGTACAAATATTAAATCCGATGGTAGATTACAATATATACAAACTAGAAAAAACATTTCTTTGGCAATGGGACCCTTAAGATATGAGAAAATAATAATTAAAAATTTGACCCAAAATTGTTTAAGTACCGCAGGATAATCACAAAAATTTTAGTTCAAAGACATGTTATGCAAAGGAGAGTAAGATAAAAGTGCAAAAAAAGTCTTATCACCTGCTACAAACCAATACTATTAGGTAGGTCAGTAATTTCTATTCAGTCTGTTGTTATTATCACAAGCCAGACAAGTTTTTACGTGTTTGCCACTTTGAATTTACTTTACAATTAGGTAATAATCTTCTACAGCTTAAATGCATTTTCTATGTATCATCAGTAGTTCTCAAACAAAATTTAATTTTATTTTTTAATTCAAAAAAATAAACTTAATAATTTTTGAAAAATGAATATAGTACCATTGAATTCTACTTGAGCCAATCTATTACTGGTTTAAATATTTGTACCTATTTCTGATACGCCCTTTATATATATATATATATATATATATATCTCGTACCATCCTGCTCCACTTGTAAAATAAACAATTATATCCTTGTTTGCTGCATATATCTGTCTGCAGCCATCCTTGTTTCTTCGAACAATAATAAATTAACAGCTAATGCTTTATTGTGCGAGAGATTTGTAACTAATATTTTGAAGAGTTACATACATATTTTAAGGTTTATTTAATGAAAATTTGATAGCATAATTTCAAATGAGTGGCCCTCAGCTACAGCTTTTATATCTTATTATGTAAATCTGACCCAAGACGTTCCCTTCACAATTAATGCTTATTCTTAATGATTGCAGTGATATCCGTTTCTTCATTAGAATAAATAACCTCCATAAATCAAGCCAAGAGATTTATAAAGATTACGATATAAGAAGCAGCAAGTGTTACATTGTTAAAAATAAAGAAAAAGCGCCATCGAAATTAAACCTCTTTTCATCCAGCGGCAGCTCAAATCATGCGAAAAGTAGATCCTGGCAATTCTCATAGCAGTTTTTTTGCATTCTCTCCTTCATTTTAAAAAACAGGTAATTTCATATTTCCCCTAGATTTCACCAAGCCTAATATTTTTCTCTAGGTACATACAATTATAATTTTCTTATTTATTAAATTGTGTTTTGGAAATTAACACATTAAGGAAAGCTATTTAAAAAATAGACTACCAACTACTTAGTAAAATTAGTAGCTACTTGCGTTACACTACTATTTTGCACACAGTATAATTGCAGCCTATAGCCGGTTACACACATAAATGCATACTTGAATGGTAAGCTTGCACAAATTTATTGTACAAGAATCTACGAGGTCGGACAAATATGAAACGGAATTGGCACTACTGCGGACGCTATAAGAAACTGACTGCTTCCAAATCATACCCAAATTGTAGATGGAACTTTCGTCTACACATAGCTAGAACTGCATCCTGTCAGAACTTGCGTGGTAGGCTGTGCATGCGAATGAACAAGTTAGTGCAGCTATCACATGTGACACAAGTCAATCATGGAGCAGAGAGCGAACATTAAGTTTTGTTTCAAATTGGGGAAAACGGCCACGGATACATTCGAGATGTTGAAAACTATGTACGGCGATGAGGCCATCTCCCGTACTCGCGTTTTCGAGTGGTTTGCCAGATTTCGTAAAGGTCGGCTGATTAGAAGCCAGGTCGTCCGATCACAACGAGAAATCCCGTAACGATCGAAAAAGTTCGACAATTTGTGGCGGCTGATCGACGACTGACACTGAGAATGATGGAGCAGGAGCTGAGTATTAGCCGTGAAACCATTAGACCCATTTTGGAGAAGGATTTGAAGAAGAGGAAGGTCTGTGGCAAATTTGTCCCGCACAATTTGACCGCTGAGCAAAAAGCGCATCGAGTGGACACCTCCCGCGACTTCATTGCAACAGCCAACAGTGACCCAAATTTTCTGGATTCAATTGTTACTGGTGACGAGTCGTGGTGCTTCCAGTACGATGCAGAAAGCAAGAGACAAAGCATGGAATGGCGATCGAAGACGTCTCCCAGGCCAAAGAAATTCCGTCTCCAAAAATCGAAAGTGAAGACCATGCCGATCACTTTCTTCGGCAGTCAAGGCATCATTCACAAAGAATCTGTACCACCGGGTGTCACCGTCAATAGCCTGTACTACAAGGGTGTCATGACGCGTTTACTAAAACGCATTCGACGTGTGCGATCGCATTTGGCAGCCTCCAGCAAGTGGCACCTTCTCAACGACAATGTCCCTGTGCATTCTGCCTTGATTCTGAAGACGTTTTTGGCGACAAGAAATGTCCCAGTCTTAGAACATCCTCCCTATTCGCCGGATCTGTCTCCAGCGGACTTCATGCTGTTCACGTGGAAGACATTCAACGGAATGTTACCGCCGAACTAAACGCACTTCCTCGCGACAAGTTTAAGCAGACTTTCCGCGACTTGTATCGTCGATGTCAACGGTGCGTAGAAGTCGAGGGAGATTCCTTCGAAGGACGCTAGAGGTATTTTCACCTATGGCTACCTCACATGCTTTGTATTTAATCAATCCCGTTATATATTTGTCCGACCTCGTATGTGAGATTGTATATGATAATATTGCCAAGTATTTGGACTGTACAAGCGACATGAAAATGTTTGAATTTCTGTATTGGATACTTGCACGGGTCGTGCTTGCGCAGGTGTGTAGTAGAAGCAGATACTTGTGCAAGTCTGAATCAGTCGCGAGCATGTTCCAGAAACTGTGTCGTTTAATGCCTGTGGTGAAATTATAGTTGAAAATTTCAAATCTTCTTAGATTCTTTCCGTTGTCAGTTCTTTGTTCATTCGCAGGTAATTATGTCAATCACAAAGGTATATTGTCAATTACATAATTTAAAAGATTTTCGCGTGAGTAACTTTTCCTTTTCTTTAGCCCGTTTTTATACTACAAGCTACGTTTTTTTTTTCGTTGCTTTTTTTCTGAGACCTACAACAAAAACAACTAAAGCGAGCGTATCGTCGTCAATCGTCAACCACATGGTTCAAGCGTAAACTGACACTGTTCAATTATACGTGTACCGTGGAGAGACTATATGACCGTCAAGTGTACTTGTACAATACATTTGTACAAGAGTACCACGCAAGCATGTAGTTACGTGTGTAGTCGACTTAACTTTAGCTATAAACTATTTTTTACAAAACTGCTGTTTGGATAAATCGATTTCTTCATTGTCACCCATGATTCCAATATACCAAAAACAAAAGAACTTAACTCTTGTCCACAATAAAGCAAATGAAGAACAACATGTTACTTTATCTTGGTGTAGCACACTAAACACAATGAGCAAACTTAACATTCGAAAATACCAATGTAGGATGTACAACAATAAAGTGCTAAAGTGCTAAAGTGCTAATTGCGCCCCAACGCAATGGCGGAGCATATGTATTTACAATAATAAAAAATTCAATGAGAGAGCAAGGTTAGAACAGGTACGGTGAATATGTCTGACGATTGTGTTTAGATGCTGCAAATTTCAAAAATCAAACTTGTATCATTTTCATAGACAACAAATTTTGGTTGTAATCTTACAATGAAGATTTAGTAAGATATTTCTTGGGATAAGAAGATACTGAATTTTAAATTCACAATAATTTCAACAATTAGTTAAAAAACTTTTGTAAACCTTTGTAGTATTTAGCATCTAATAGAATTTAACGTGGTTTAAGTTCTTTGAAAATAAGTTGTAGTTATTTACTAAGAAAACCAAACGATACCGCGCCGCCCGCCACCAAAAAAGGTGCTGCAGTGGGTACTGTTTTGGCGACAGCGCAGTAGCGTTTAAACAGGTTTACAAAATATTGATCTATCTGTCGCACCGCTGACCCGACAACGACCAGAAGCAGCAGGAACGTTCGAGATTTAGTCGACCCAGATATATAAAGTTCTTTGAAAATTTGACATATTTTTAAAGTGTACAATCATATCATATCACAGTTAATTTACTTCTAAAACTGTTTTTTAAACATTAATATTATAATACTTAAAGCGCTCTCAAAAACTTAAAAGGCTATATAAAAAAGTGTAAAAAAGGGGCGACCTGCGGGCCGTATGCGGGCCTCTAAGCAATAGTCTGCGGCCCACGATAAAGTTTACTAATGTCGCAGGTTAAAGAATAGCCGCAATCTACGAATAATCAGCGCTCCCAGTAATCCAAACTTAGCAAAAAGACAAAGAGCCAGGTCACCTTCGAAAAGCCTTGATACCAATTGCAGTTGTTAACTAACAATATCAAAGGTCACCGCGACGCCCGCCGCCATAAAACTGCTGTAGTAGGAACTCTTTTGGCGGCGGCGCGGTATCCTTTGAACTGTTTGCAAAAGATTGATCTATCTGTCGCGCCACCGACCCGACAACGGTTAGAAGCAGCAGGAATGTTCGAGAATTTAGATGTAAAAAAGGCGGTTCCCCGTCATATGCAACCAATAATTTAAAAAATGGTACGTGTAACTATGTAGTTCATAATATTTTGGCCAGCGCCCCAGCAAGCATAATTATTTTTTAAATTTTGTCCGCCACCTGAAAAGGTTGTCCGCCGCTGATCTAGAATGTTTAATAAATAAATTTTGATTTTTTATTTAAATTAGCGTGCTCCGCAAAACTTTTAAGCTATTTTCTGGCGAAGTAAATCGAGGCAAGTCGATTTTCTGTTGCTGATAAGGAATTACTTAAAGAAATTCGTCGTAATTTAATATTTGTATTACATTAATATCGATCCAGCAGTTACAAAGATGTCCAGTGTTAAGACTCATAAGACGCTGAATTAAGAAAAAATTTTGCATCCTATCGTACAAAATTCTAAACATTCATGATTCAATTCTGCAGAATTTTGTTCAGGTCTGCGTCGTAGCGATGCGCAAAGGGGCAATTTTTAATGTTCATTAATGCTCACAGAAGGCGTAAATGTTTCACCACGACTTTTCGTAGCCGCGCCGGTGCCAACCGCTCGTTCTCTTATCTCGTTCCCATCCTTTATTGCTGCAGCAAGGGTTACTTAGTTCGTGTAAAATAAATACATAAAACCGCTACGACCTTATGCAACAATCTAATATTATGATACCTTGATAGAATTCTACAATATCCACAGTAACATGATTATTTTGACAGTTTTCTCATAGATGTCAACGTAATTTTGACCTATTTGCGCCAGTTCACAGATGGAATTTCTCACTAAATTCTGGTTCGTGTCATACATATTTTGCATAAATATATACAAAATTTGGTAACCAATTTCACATTTCTTTTAGCTATAATTATGTTAAGAATTTTCTCAAACGCACAACAGTAAACGCATAATTTTCTTTAAAATAGATTATGCCTAATTTAAGCAATATGAACATGTACGTGCACTTATATCACGACCGCTTACGTTTATTATTTATAAATATTGGCTAATTAACTTTGAAAATAAACAAGATTCGACTATTAACTCGATAAATATTTATGTACAACTTCTATTGTTACCAGCAGTATAATTTGTAAACATTAATAATGGGTTATTATTATTGTTTTCGTTATAAGGCACCGCTGTAGCTGTCCATTATATTATAATTTCAAATAATATTTGAATCCCACAAACTAATTACTATATTATCAAGGAGTTTTACTGTTTTATGACTTTCGAAATATTGATAACGATATAGTGTATATATTTTGTATAATACTCTAGATGGAATTTAAAAAAATATTTTTTAATTCTCAAATGGAGCATGCATTAAAATAAGATAATAAACTGAAGAAACAATCGAGAAAATTAATGTTTATTACTTCACATACCCACTCATAAAGTATAATTTTTCAATTTGATTTAGACAAGCAACGTCTAATTAAATCAATAAAAACAATTAGAAAATACGTGAACGTATCTGATTAACAGTAACAACTTTTTTTTCAGAAAAAGAGTAAATGTTGCTATTCAAACGCTTTCTCACGATATCTAAAAAAGCAACACTTAACAGATCTAAATCTTTAGCCAACATAATAGGCCATTACCATAAGTGATGCTGCTTATTTATTTGCTGGCTCTGTAGTTCTCCGTTACATTTTATTGGAAACTATTATATTTTGAATGCTGTTAAGTATTCCTAATAAAGCGTTATAAACTGGTAATTCCAGAATGACTTTACAAATTCAAGGTATGTTATTTCTACACAAGACTGTTAACAAAGTTGTCGTCTGTAGTAACACGAGACAAATTATATGTGATTTTGATTAAAAAACAGAGATTATACGGCATAGCATAAAACAAAAAGATCAAAATCTGTAGAATTCATTAACTTACGATCCATGAAACCATGATTCAGTCATCTTCTAGTTACAATTGCCCCTATGATGCAGATGGTATAATAATAGTAATAATTATTATTACCGTTATGATTGCTAGATAAAAGAAATTATAAAATATGTAATTTTGGTATACAGGGTGAATCTTAAATGGCGGATAATAGACATACCATCTGATTCTGGATTAAAAATGAAGCAATAAAGTCTTATACCAATTTGCTGTTAACCTCATAGATGAGGAGTTATTGGCACTCTTAAGTAGGATTTCGGGTTCCTTATCGTGCGATATTTTTATGAAATGATGATTTTTAACTGTAGTTTAATCAACAAAAGAAATCACCAATCTGTAATAGTAGTCAGCATACCCTTGGTTTACCCCGAACTTCCATCCGTTGCAACAACGTGCAATACAAATTTCATATTTCATAACAAACGTAGGCTTTGACGTAGTTTTTTATTTTAAGTAATTTAACTTTTAATAACATTTCTGTGACAATTTGCTGATCAAAACGCCGTGTTTAATTCTCTTTGCATTCATTATCTTAGTGATATCTTCAGTTTAGTTTGATTTCCCATATTAGCGTCATGGAGAACAGTTTTGTGGGGTATGCAGACATGTACTTGATTTTAGGGGAATGTCGTAGCAATTTTAATGCTGCTGCTAATTTGTATGCCAAACGGTATCCAATCAGAAGGCATCCAAATAGTAATGTTATTCGACGATTAGATCAACGAATGCGAGAAACGGGAAGAACTGCACCCACTCCAGTAACTGACAGAGGCCGTCCTCATCGAATATTGTTACCACTGATTGAAGAAAATATCTTAAATGTAGTCGGAAATGAACCAGAACAAAGTACCCGATCCATTGCCAGAATGTATGGTGTTAGCCAAAGAACAGTTCATCGCATTACAAGACAATGACTGGCACCCGTATCATTATCAACGAGTACAGGGATTATTACCAGAAGACTATCAGCAAAGAGTCAGATTCTGCAGATGATTACTTTGTGAGCAAGAAAGGGATCCTGTATTTATTGGACATATCTTGTGGAGTGATGAAGCTACGTTCACCAGAAATGGAACATGTAGATCCATAACACGCACCAATGGAGCTATGAAAACCCCCGTGCACTGTACCAAACAAATCATCAAGTTCGGTTTAGCGTTAATGTGTGGGATGGTATTATTGGTAATAGGCTTATAGGACCACACATTTTGCCTAATCGCCTAAACGCGAATAATTTTGTTGGATTCTTAGACACCGATTTTAAGGATCTATTAGATGATGTACCATTAGATTTAAGAAGAAATATGTTTTTTTCAAATAGATGGGGCACACTGGGGAATTCAAAGAAAAATGGTTAAATCATGAATTTGCAGAACGATGGATTGGTCGTGGCAGTCCATTACCTTGGCCACCAAGAAGCCCAGATTTAAGCTGTCTTCATTTTTTCTTGTGGGGAACATTTAAAGCATTTGTGTATGCAGTAGAAATTGATACTCGAGGGCAACTTCAGCAACGAATAAATTAAGCAGTTATAATGATTCGACAAAACAATATGCTTCAAAATCTAGAAAGGAGCATAATAGGTAGGTGTATGAAATGCATAGAAGTTGGGGGTAGCCTCTTTGAGCAATTGCTGTAATTTACAAAATACAAAACTTAAAACGTAGTCGATATTTCCTTACTAGTTATGTACTGTTAATTCAAAAGTGCACATTAAAATTAAAATATTACTATGAAGGAGGTCTAGTATGCCGGTATACAATCTCCTTAGGTTCCATATTAAATCAAGTGCCTATGTGAATCGCGATCTTAACATACATCTCCGTACGACTGACCACACAGTGTTGCTTGACAAAACTTTAATTAATAATTCTTCAAAAACTAAACGTTTTCGAGCAAAACGCTTGTAGAATTTTTTGTTCAGCCTTTGATGCAGAATCGCGTGATATAAATATTTTCCGCCATTTAAGATTCACCCTGTATATTTTGTATACTATTACTACAATTTCATTAATTGCAGTGCAATAGTAGTAATAGCAATAGAAGTAAATATGTTGCTGAAAACCGTCAAGTTGGTGGCGATTGAAAGTCACTCAAAACAATATTATCTATGGGAGTGGAAAACAAATAACCAACACTAATTCAAAACTTAATAATAAGTGGACGCGACTGCCTCCCTGGACTTTCCCATACTGGAAACTGTTCATATCATCTTTATTTCAAATTATATATATATATATATATATATATATATAAATAATAATTATATATATCAAATTAAGTATTAAATACAAAATTTTGATAAATAATTTATAACTTGTTGTTGTAATACCGGTTAAAGAAATGAATGTAGCGCGACAGTATGGCAATGGTTCTGAACCAACCGGGCTGTCCGTACCGCTAGGCCGTCGCGCGGTCTAACTAGTACCAATCGCTATTGCTACCGAGGTAAAATTTCTAAGTCCCTGGAAATTATATTTTGTAGGGCATAAAAAATCGATTTTTTTATTTTCGCGGAAAAAGATTCTTTGACGCAAACAAATAACAACCGTTAGAATAAAAAAAATATTTTTCTAAAAAAGAGGGGGGAGAGGGCCGGTGCGCTTACATATATCCACGAGTGTAATATTTCTTTGCATATTCATATGCTCCATTACGTACTGAGCGATTCAGTGAAAACCCCAGCTTCCTATCTTTTTTCGTTTATTAATTAAAGGAGTTTGAAGTTTCAAACTTCCAAGCTTCGTAGAGGGCGCCACAGGAAAATTACGGAGTTCTTCAAAAAACATATCGATAGCCCCTTGCGAGGTCTATCGACATATGAAATTTAAAAAAATTCCTTGGAGCAGTTTTTGAGAAATAATTTTTTGAAAATTTCCAAAATTTTGAAAATTCGTAATTTAGGCCCCTTATAATTTTTCAAAAAACTTTTTATATCACCTCATTTTACCCTTCATATACTATTCAGAAAATAAAAATCATTTGAATCGATTCATCCGTTTTCGAGTAATTTGGCGTTAAACTCAAAATTTTCAAAAAATCATAGCGCCCTTCATTTTAAAGCTAGCGAGTTCGGCAAAAAACTAACAGATTTGTCTTATGACCCTCTATCGTTATCCGCGATAAAAGTTTCAAAATTGTAATCACGAAAAAAGTGATACCAAAAAAACATGCGTAACTTCCGCTTCCGGTTTCGGATTTTTTTTGAAAAGCTTATTTTTTCGATGAATTTTCGATACACCCCCGCATTCCAAAGCGCATCAAAATCGGAGCAATACTTTCGGCTGTAGGAGCGTCACATACGTACGTACATACGTACATACGTACCCACCCACAGACAGACATTTTTTAAAAACCACTTTTTTGGGTTCCTAGAGACCCAAAACGGATATATCCGGTAAAATCTCGATTTCGAAAATTTTCATGATTTCAATACTTACCCTATACCTATAAGGTATGGGAAAGTAAAAAGGTTATGCATAATCTGCATATAGAAATCAGTAAAACAAATTTGATTTACCCTCATGCTTAAATAAATTTTAAATAGTAGTATAATAATCATTTGAAAGTACCTAATACTGGAATGCGTAGAAGGATATGTTGTACAATAATTGATTTGGTGATACGCCATCTTCCTCTGCAACTGCAATAAAAATAAGACATTAGAACAATACTCTTCGTATAAGCTAATATAACAAGCACTTCATTTTTTTTATTATCCTCCACTTTACGTGTAATATGTCCTACAGGAACAATAAGTCCCTAAGTTGTGACATATTCATGACATTTAGGGAGATATCCTAACGGAGCTTCCATTTATTATAAAATATCATAAGTTAACTTATGACTAAGTGGAATTAATCTAAACAATCATTTATCTGCTAATTAAATTAAAAAAAGCGTTTCATTGCCTTGGTTCACCAGGTTCATCCATTAGCCTTTTGCAAGTTTGTTAGGGTGCACCTTCATTCTTTCACTATATTTGGCACTATACTTTGGTATTTCCTCTGTTACTGATGACATACACAAATCTTTTTATATAGGTAAACTAGATTCTGTATGTCCAAAGTGGTTTTATGACGGCTTTGTAGATCAATAATAAAATGAAAATTGCGATTTCCTATCTATTATCCAGTACAACTTTCTTAGTTTTAGCCCAAGTTGCTTCCTCTTGATAGATATGTGTTTTCGCCAGTTTTATCTGCAGTCGAGGTGTAGGCCGAGATATTTTGCGCTATCGCCATATTGAAGCTACTGCCTATTCAATACTACTAGTGGGCAGTTGTCTTTTTTGATATATGTGACATGGACAGACTTGCTTTCGTTGGTTTTAATCCTGGATATCTTGAGCCATTGTTGAATCTTGCAAGTTCTTGAGGCCATTACAGGGTTAGGATTTGATGCTAAGACTGCTGTGTCATCTGCAAAGGTTGCAATTATAGTCACCCTTGTTTTTGGCAGGTCGGTTGTGTATAACAGGTATATTATAGGTCCTAGCACACATACTTGTGGGACTCCCGATACGATGGGTTGCAGTTCCGTATGTTTGACCAAAAAATGTTCCTTGGTTAAGTAAGATTTCAGCGATTTGTATACATGATGTGGCAGCTGTTTTCTTTGACTTGAATAACAGTCCTGTGTGCCAGACTTTACAAAGGTCTGGGCTAATCTAAAAAAGCGGAAGAACAAAACTTTTCCATTATATATCTTTATTTATTTTGTCGACGATCCTGTGAATTTGTTCAATGGTTCCATGGCGGTTTCTAAATCCATCTTGGAGGTTTTGGTAATTTTTCCTTATCCATCTTCTTCTTCTTAAGGTGCCTTCTTCGTTACTGAATGTTGGCAACAATTCTAGCGAAATCTTCTCTGTGTTTAGCTGCTCCAATTAAGGAGTGGGTATCCATACCCGTCCATTCCCTAATGTTTTTAAGCCAAGAACATCTTCTTCGTCCTGGTCCTCTTTTTCCTTCTACCTTGCCTTCCATGATAAGTTGCTGTAAGCGGTATTTGCCGTTGCGATAGACGTGTCCAAGGTATGCAGTCTTTCGTTTTTTGATGTTTGTCACTAATTCTTTATCCCATTGCATCCTTCTTAGCACTTCATCATTAGTAATGTGTTCAGTCCATGAAATGCGCAACATTCTCCAGTATATCCAAAAATTAAAAGATTGAAGTTTTCTAATAATCAGTTTTTAACGTCCAGATATCCACACTATACATTGTACAACAGTATCGAGTATATGTAGCATTTCACAAATCGGAAACGTGTTGCAAGGTGTAGTCCGCGGTTAGTAAGTAAGTTTTTCATTTTCAGGAAAGCTGCTTTCGCTAGTTCTATTCGTGTTAGCACTTCCAAATCTGGATCTATATCTTCTGTCAGCCAGCATCTAAGGTATTTAAACTTTGAGACTTTTCCAATTCGCTCGTTATTTATTCTTAATTTGATGTGTGCTCTTGGATTTTTGCTGAATTCCATCATCTTGGTTTTTTAGTGTTGATTTTTAATCCGAGTACATCCCCTTCTCTGGTTATTGCGTCCATTAAACGTTGTAGTCCTTCAGAACTGTCAGTAATTACTGCTGTGTCGTCCGCAAATCTGAGGTTGTCCATTCACTTTAATACCTTCCTTTACATTTTCTAATGCTCCTTGTCCATAATTGGCATATTTCACTTAAGCAGTATCTTCTCAAAAACAATAAGTTAGTCAATACGAACAGACTTCTTCTGCTTGTTTTTTTTTTGTTTTGGTAGCACTATGATCTGTGCAATCTTCCATTCATTTGAAGAATTCTTCAAACTAATTTCATAATCAATTACTTGTATTTCTAGAAATCTAATTTTTTCGGTAAACCCATTTGGTGTAATACTCCAAGGTAGTTCTTCATGGCTTTTTCTTTTCCTGGAAGAAATTGAGTTTGAAAAGGTTTGAAAACGCCTACCAAGTGTTCGGAAAATATAGCAAATCTCTGATTGTTCTTTAAAAACTTAAAATAAATGTCAAATAAGTTTAACTGCATCTAAAAACGTGCAACATGGGGGCATCAAGTTCGGCTGTTACGTCATTTTATATTTGTATAAGGTATGCAGCTTTTCTATTTTATGGAGAAAGAAGGTTCATGTTCTATCTAAGAAACATATTTTTCTAAATTGATGTATGAATATTGAATTTTCTGTGTAAATGATTTCAAATACACACTAAAGATAGTAAAGTGATGAAAATAGAAGGGAAAATATCGGAAGCAGGAGAACACAGGAGAATATTTAATAAAGGAGAGAGGTTAGAAAAAATATCAACGTACGAGTATTTAGGCACGATTCAATAGTGAAGGAAAAATAGACCAAAACGTATTAAATTGAATAAAGAAAGCAACGGGAATATACTACCAACTAAATAATAATAAGAAAAATTCGAAACTGAAAGTATACGATACGATAGTGAGTGAAACACGGTCATTAAAAGGAAAATTACTAGTGATTTCTAAGCTGGATAGATGGACTAATTAAAGATAATGGCAGCAGTTGGACAAGGGCCAATAACAAGCAAGATAGGAAAAAGATAGATATACTGGTGTGGGCATATTACAAGAATAGATCAAGAGAAGATGACAAAACAGGTAATAGAAGTACGAAGAGTCGGCAAAAGGAAAGTGAGTAGACCAAGAAAGAAGTGGGAAGGCAATAAAAGAAATTAGCCACAGAAGAGGGAAAACAATAATGGAGATGAGGACCATGGCAGATGACAGAAGACAATAGAAGAATGAGGTCTGACGCTGTAATAGCATAAGGACGACCAAAGAAAGAATGACAGATAACATAATAATAAGAGCAGATATTTTTCTTATATAACGTACACGTTTACTATATAAAATGGCAGTGGCGGCTCGTGAGTTAAGAAAGAGGGTGGGCACAAGAAAAAACTTACCTATTTTTTGTACATAAAATCCATTCTCCTATTTTTCATGCTAGAAAAGACGTCTATGACTTTGTTGTCAAAATCCGGGATAGACTGGACGAACTTCTTTTCTATTGATAGGACCGCCAATGCGTTCAGTCGATCTTTTTGCACACAATTAACTTCCATCATTGAAAAAACGTCACTTTCGTCTTTGAATTCAAACGCGCGATTGCGCGAAAACAGCGCTCCAAAGTGCAAATTCAAAACGTTGACTGCAAACGGGAACAATGTGCTCGGTGCCCCATTCGCCTGATATATCGCATATAGCGAAGATAACCGATAGGCAACCGAATCATCCTCTAAATAGGTACAAATCAGAACGTTCCCCGGAACATAGTTTTGAGCGTGTTAGCCGCGCCTTTGGTGCGGAAGGAAAATTTGATAACATCGTTAAAATAATGAAATTAAAATAATGCACTGAATTACATTATATTTCTTTCTGTGTTTACCTTGGTGGTTGGGTGGGCACGTGCCCTTGTGCCCTTTAGTACAAGCCGCCACTGTAAAATCGTGCCCAGCTGATATATTATCTTTGCTAACCTACTTTCGAAATAGTACGGTAATGCAACGGTCGCTTGTTGAGATCACCATTTCATATTGGTGATATTCCCCAATTTCTTAAAATGTAATAATTTCGGCGTCTTTCCCAATTTTTTAAAATACAACATCTTGCTCAAAAACGTATACCTGCTATCAGGTTAAATACTACTGATGCGCGATTACACTTTACCCAAATGAATTCAGATAAAATATGGACAAATTTTAGGAATAATGTCAAAATTACAAAAATATATTTCAGCCGCACAAACTCGAGACCTGTGATAATTGATGGACAATGAAGAGATATTATGTGACAGATTACAAGCTTCTTGCAAGAAAATTAGAAGGGCTAGCTAATATGTACATTTTGTGGTATGTCTATAGTTTATACATAATAATAACCCTGCAGCGCAGTGTCGCCGCGCTATAGGTAAATCCTAGGGATTTTCTCCCAGAATTACCTTGTGACTGTATACTGCCGTGATTAGACCTATGATATGTTATGGAGCACTTGCCTGGTGGCCCAGGGTCAGACAAGATACGGGAGCAACCAAACTAGGACATATACAACGTCTTGCATGTCTTAGTTCTACAGGCGCTATACATTCAACCCCTACGGCCGCCTTAGAGGTGATCTTATGTCTTCCACCACTCGACCTTTTTGTGGAGGAAGTAGCTGTGAGGACGGCTTTGAGGCTGCACCATAAGAGTCTGCAACACACAGCAGGCAGGGGAGGCAGACATACCCGCATCCTGGATGAGGCAGTCGTCAAGACCGCTCTTCTAGACGCAATGGTAGACTACCTCCCTCCACAATATGCCTTCAATAGACACTTCAGTGTTTATGCCATTGCTGAGCCAACCCAGCATATTGATATATCCATCTTTACCGACGGATCTAAAACAAGGCATGAAACGGTTGCTGAAGTCTTCTCCAATGATCTAAACCTACGCCACAGTATACCACTAGGCAAAATTGTCTTCCAAGCGGAGGTAGTGGGAATAATGCATGGTGCAAATGCAGTTCTTGAACAACAGATCAAGAACCAACGTATTGGTATTTACAGTGACAGCAGAGCTACTTTACTAGCCCTGGGTAGTTGCAAAATTACCTCAGGAGTCGTACTGCAGTGCCGTGAAGCTCTCGACGATATTTCAAAAGATAATGTCATTTTTTTTATATGGGTGAAAGGACATGATGGAGACTACGGCAATGAGGATGCTGATGAGATTGCGAGACTGGCCTCCAAACAATCTATTTGGGGACCAGAACCCGTTATTCCTGTATCCCTGAGGACATTAAACTTTATGCTATACCAAGAAACCCTAAAAAACCTCACACGAAGATGGGTAAACACTGAAAGTTGTCATCATGCAAGGGCTACTATTAGTGCACCTTCGCCAAAGACAGCCAAATTTTGTGTGTAACTGTCCCAAAAGAACATGCGACTAGTTGTAGGTATCTTATCTGGACACTGCACCCTAAATCAACACATGCACAGGATGGGACTGGGCGCCAGCCCAAACCGTCGAGGATAACGAGACGGCAGAACACATCCTGTGTCACTGTCCAACTCTCGCAACAATTGGAAGATCCATGTTGGGAAACTTTTGGCCTGACATGGCCGAAATCAGCAACACTCCAGTTGCAGATGTCTTCAAGTACATCCAAGGATTGGATGGCTTGGGTGATGCCCAAATTGGGGAGCTGCTGGGGAGGCAGCACAATGGGGCCACCTATGTGTGCTAAGTGCACATGAGGTAACTCACCCTCCCAAAATCTACAATGATAATGAACTCTGCAATCCATCTCAGTAAATGATAGTCTAATCAAAAAAACAGATTTTTATATTAATCGGTATTATATTGCTTCAATTTTTGAAGAAAAAAAACAATACAATTAATGGAATTATATCAGTATGCATATTATAGAAAATTTCATTTGATAGAGGTTTGTTTCTGTCACAATCTATAGCTTGCTCTTTTTATCTCGGTAAAAACATCGAAGAAAATTTGTTGTCCTTCGAATACAAAATATAAGTAAACATATGACATAGCTGAAACCATAATGTTATATGTATACAAACAATCTAGAAGTGTACACTACAGGTAAATATTAAGATTGTTTTCAAAGTTCCAATAATCCCCATCTTACCTCAATATATTGTTTTCAACCATAGGAAAAGGCCAAGAAAATATGCAACAATTGAAAGATAAAACGAGTTGGTATAAAAATATGTGCAATAATCAGAAATTGAGTCAAATTTTAAGCTTAGCATTTGTATTAGTAATATAACCAGGTGCAAGAAGTAATAAAATGAATTAATTCTATTACACTAGAAAACTGTACCAAAACTTCTTCAGAATATATAAAAAAACAAATATGGTACTTCATCATATAACCATATTATTCCAACACTGTGAAATAATTATTTCAATAAATTGAGATACCTTAATATGCCAACATATGTAAGTACATCGAGATATTGCAAAATATCAGATATTCTCGACACGTTTTATGTAAATACGAAACAACAGCACTTTTTAAAAGTATTTATTATAGGTAAAAGCTGTACCTAACAGAGTAAGATAAATTAGAAATTAAATACCAAAATGTATTGTTCCACAATTACTATTGCACAAGGAATACAGGAATACCTTAACTACACCAGTCGTATACCGTATTAAGGCTAGTTGCGACCTATCAGTAGTAACAATACTATACAAAACACTGACATTCATCCAAATTCTAAGTCATAAATATAAGATAACCTTATTTAATTAACTTAACTATTGCTTTTCATTTTACAAATGCATACATATCACAACCTACATTTATATCTTCGTACAAAAACTTAAAACATAAATTTACATTTCTAAATAATACTAAACGGTCCAGCACAAAGATACAGGAATGAGGATGGAATGTTTGCACATGGAACACACCCAACATTCAATCTTTGAAAAATTTTGAGATCGAACATGGGCACAATGAGCTGCTTACATCACTTGTAAAATTTGGCTTGCTTCGAATGCAGTGCCAGGAAGAAGGATCACAGGACTGGAGACGTGTCCAGCTTCAACACACACCATGTTTGGATACTCATCATCCCCGAAATCAGCCATATCTTTAGCGTGATCGATCCAAGGATTCCAAATAACAGTGTCTGGAAAGTTGTACTTCTGAATTCTCATCTTCCGACCTGAGACTACATTAGTAATAATGTGTTCTTGAGGCGTATTCTGGTAGATGCGATCTGTCCATTCTCCTATAGTCACCACATCTCGCCCTTCCTGGTACACTGTATTTTCACGAGTTTTGTCTATAAAAGTACAGCCGTGTAAACCAGTTATTTGGCACCGTCTGACATCAGGAACTTTAAAATAAGTGTGTAACAACATATTGAAGCTGAACGTCAGATCTTTACTGGGATTGTACACAGCTATATTGAAGTGCAACTCCTTTTCTCTCAAAATAAGGCGATAAGTTAACCTGAATCTGCATAAAAACCAGATGTAAGTATCAGAAAGTGAACAAAATCAGAATCTTACGGGTAATTCCACATTGAGCGAGTAAAATCGTTGTCCATTATGGAAAATATTGCTTCTACATCACCACTTGCAAGACGCTCCGGAGCTTTTTCAAGACTCCAACGAACAATTCTTGCAAATCCATGTTGAGGACCAAAGGTCCATGGTCCAAATTGAGCTGCAAAATAATAAAAACAATAGTTTTAGATTATGTTTGGTTATGTAAAGGTAACTTTTGACAAAACACATTTAAATTCCAATCAATATTCATAAACCAGAACTCATGATAATTATAAAAATACAATTTCTAAAAATATTAATAACAATGCAAAAATCTGCAATTCTGAAAACAATAATTAATGCAGTACTGAGAACGTAGGGCTATGCTTTTCTAATAGGAGAACCCATGGCAGTGTTGCCACTATCCCTAGTTATGTTAAATGCTACCTGGCGGTCTGCCCTATGCAAATTTCTCTTTGAAGGTTTTAAATAGTAATACAATACTTTAAACATTTGTTTGAAACCGATTAAGTTTTTACTTAAAACAAAGTTTACAACTAAATTTGTCCACATTGTATCTGTACCTTCTCCGTACTGTATGGCAAGTGCAAAATCAATTATAGTTTAAATCTTTTAAGGTCTCATTTCTCCATGATTTCCAGCTTTTCTACGGTCAGTGAACTCCACGAATTTTTTTGAAGTACCAAAACATTGAGCCGACCGCAGCATTAGCAGCAAGAAAATTAAAATCTAAGTAAGCAATATACATTCTACTTTTACTGTACCTCCTAACTCAACTATTACAAGAGGTAAAGATTAAGTATGTAATAGTTCTGGTTGTTATATGCACAAACCCACGTACATTATTTTATTATATACTAAAGTGTTATTTTACAATAAATAATAAAGAAATGAACGAAATACTAAAAGTACTGTTCATTGGCACAACTGTAAATCTAACACCACCTCCATGATTCCCATCCTATTCCATTTACCCAGTACATTAAGTGCAATACAGATATGGGCCTTTACTACACCAATGAGTGAAATCCTGTTCCTTATTTACAAAAACATACACAACGTTTGTAAATTAAGTAATGAGACTGGTAACGTAGCGTTTGATCTGGCAACACTGAGGACACGGGAGTGGAAGGGGCGACAGGTGAACATCTGATACGTCTTCAGTATGAGTTTGAACTCGCTAGTCATTTGGTTGTCCGTAGCGATTTTTTTCGCGAAACAGTTTTTTCTAATGCGTGCTGAAAATGAGTGACATCAATTTCGAGTAACGGTGTGCTATCAGGATTTGCTTCAGACTTGGGCACAGTGGAAATGTCAACAGAGTCCGGGATCTTATTCGTTCAGATCGTCGGTTGACAGTCAGAATGATCGGGGAAGAGTTCAATTTGACTCACACCACTGTTCAACAGATTTTGGTTCCGAAAAACCATTCGCAGGACCAAAACATCAGGAGAACATGGTGCCTTGATTTTATTGGAATCAGTTAAAAATGAGCCCCATTGTCTGGAACGTATCATTACTGGTGACGAGTCTTGAGTATTTGCGTATGACCCGGACACCAAGCACCATAGCATAGAATGGCACACTTCAACCTCTCCAAGGTCAAAAAAAGCAAGAATGAGCAAGTCGAAGATCAAATGCATGCTGATTTGCTTTCTTGACAGCCAGGAAATGGTTCACAAAGAATTTGTGCCTCAAGGGCAAATGGTTAATCAACACTTTTACAGAAAGGTTTTTGGAAGACTTTGAAAAAGGGTCATGCGTGGTGTGAGACCAAACATCAAGAAAAACTGGGCGTTGATTCAAGACAATGCGCCTTGCCACACAGCAATTTCAATAAACGATTTTTTGGCCAGTAAGAACATTCCTGTGGTTTCTCAGCCTCCTTATTCCCCCGACTTGAGTCCTTGTGACTTTTCCTCTTCCCGAGACTGAAAAATTACGTTATTTTGGGATACTGGAAAACATTCAATTCAAACGGCTGTAACCGGCCAGCTGAACGCTATTCCAGTATCCGAGTTCCAGCACTGCTATGAGGAGTGGAAGAACCGTCTCTAGCGCTGTGTGGCTTCCCAAGCAATGAATTGAATTCTGCTCCTCACAAGAATTAGAAAAAAAAAAAAGAAATGTGCAAAAATACTGAAAGTACTGTTAATTACAACAACAAAATCTACATATTCTAAACCCAAAGCTTCCTTTAAAAATCGTGGAGTTATTATAATTATAGTCCGTCTCAGAGCTTTACTTAACTAGTGGATTAGCGCAGGCAAATTTCTTCGGCATTCAAGTACTGGTTCTATTTCACTCACTCATTAGTCATAATGTATCTCAACATAAAACGTAAACTATTGAGAGTGTGCATATTTTCTTGGTATTTGCATAATGCATAAAACTGAGACGGGCGCCTATTAAAGTGTCTAGTATACATCAGAACATTTGAAAATTCCAGTCGCGGCCGTTTTCACTGCGCTTTATATGAAAGCACAACTAAATCCGAGTTTTAGTAGAAATATTGATTTTTGTTTTGTAATTAGCGAATCGTTGATGGATGATTCATACAAACCGAACAAATAATTTTAAGTTTAAGCAGAAAGTATTTTAAGCTGAATCATAATATAAGTCAGATAATATATTTAATTTCATCTTGGTAGTACAACTCTGCCATATAAAGTTCAATTTGATAATTTAAATGATTGCAGAATTGATTCTATAGAAAACTGCCAAATGTTGAAATTGAAGAAAAATAACTATGCAACTGAGCACATTCGAATGAACAAGGGATAATGATGCGGTTGCTAATGCCCACTGCACGAGTCATGAATTTAGCATGTGACAACCAGGTGTGGGAGCTCCGACCTTCCGCCTTGCAGGCCAAATTCTTTCACGGGGCGGTAGAAAGCCTCACCAATATTTTATTACTGGGCAGAAATTATTTCAGTAGAATCTGGCAGGTCGATGTTAAGTTCGTGCAGTTTTGTATTTATCCACTATCTAGGTAAATCTCTGAGACAAACTATACCTTAAGTCACATCCCATTCAACTTACTCTGATTTGGTATATAACATGCCCAAAAATGCTCAACGAATTAAGTACTCAAGAATTAGAAAAATAATAAAGACATGCGAAGAAAATACTGTTAATTGCAACAAAACCCATTAAACTTAGCACTATTTTGTAGAAGAATCATGGAGTTATCATAATTCCATACTATCACCCTGACTCAGCACATTACATGCAATGTCGGGTCTTACATGTCTGCAAAATTACACCGATGAGTAGAATTCTACAGATCAACAATTAAAAAAAAACAGACTGCATGGAGAATTCCAAGTTGTATCGACCTGTTGTCCAGTGGATTGTTCATCCAGACTATGCAGTCTTTAGTAATACCAACTCCACAACAAAGGTATATTAAAACTTTAAAAAGCATTGCAATGAAAAAAAACAAATAATTTTAGTTTAAATTATCTACATGTTTTAATTCGCACCTTGAATTTATTTGAGTTATGACTATTCTGCAATTTATGTAAGGTTTTCATTCTAAAATGTTCAACGTTTACAGATTTGTATGTACATATATGTTTTACATATTAAGCTGTTTTTATAATTGAATATTTTGCCGATTGCAGTATTTTTGCAAACACAACACTATAACCACAGCTATAAATTACAACATTATCTGTATGAATCATAAAAAAGAGATACTCACGGAATATAAAGGGAATGCCTCCTCGGATCGGTTTCTTGCCATCGAACACAGCCTGTTTACTGCAATTAAATTCAACCTTAGAAGTTTCAAAACAAAACCCAAGCACTTAAATTTTTATTACCTTACAAATAATTGCTCTTGATTGTTAACTCTCCATGACACAACAGTAGCACCTGAAATACCAGAATAACGAAGGTGAAATAACAACAGTATTTGAAAATTAAGGTTAAGTTTTTGTATGAGGATTTTCCCACGATAACCAAGAATTCGGACATATGAATAATGCATAGGACTGGACGAATAAATTAAAACGCAATTTTCTTACCGTGCAAATTGATCGTACACGTAGTATTATTTCCTCTGTCAAGTACCACAACACTTGTAGCGGCCATGACCAAACTTCCACGGCCTGAAGCCGGTGACGCGCTTTCCCTGTTCCTCTTAACCACAAAAGTGCACCTTTTCAATTTCTCTACCTGCGCGGTCACTCGGCAGGTGCTAAGTCCCTCTGTTGGTAGCAAAAAAATGGTGCAATGGACATTAAATGAAGAAGTTTTTGGCTAATATTACCGATTTAGCTTGCGCTTTAACTGATCGTGCATGAAGAAGAACGGACGCGACTAGTTTTTCATTCATCTTTACAAAAAACAAAATTATTCGTCGTCTGGGCGGAATAGCTGCAATGTTTATCTGCGCCCTCTAGGCCAATTAATTATAAGCGATATAAAAGATATCTGTTAAGTAATAGAACTGCAGAATTAATTTGCGTTGTTAAAATTACTAATAGATGGCACTGAAACGAGCGGTAATTTAAACGAAGGTCAACTATAATTATGAACATGTCAAGTACGAAAAGAAATTGTTATATATAATGCAGTGGTAAGTGGCGAATTATCGCACATACCAATGAACCACTCGCCTGGGTCCTGAAAATGCAAACATTTTGGGTTTTTAGTTTCAAAGGTCTCTTAATTATTATTATATAATCAGTGTTCTAGGAAATTTCTTTTTTTATAGACTTTAAAACATTTAAATTGCCGGATTACTTCTTCTGTTTGGTAAAATGATTGATGGATCCGCAGTTGTTATAGATACACAATAAATAACACACCAGTAACATTTGTTAACAATTCGGACGCGCCGGCTATGCAACTGCCACGTCGTTTACATGTAAGGAACTAATACATATAATTCGGATACAAATGGCGGGATCGTGTGAGTTTTTGTGTATTAAGTTAAGAACCAAAAGTAAAAGTTACCACAGTGCAGTAGTTATAGCAATGCAATTACAATGCATCATTTTTCAAAAAATCAAAGGTTGTCGCAAGCTTGGATAATAGCTACAAGAACTGATACAGTCATAACAACATACATGTTGGTATAAAATAACTATTATGTAAAAGATCAACCCTATTTTGGAAGATTGATTGTTAATTTTTGACTGTTGCAAACACAACCCAACAATGGCATGCCTTTCTGCTACTTAAAATAGCATAGTCGGACCTGTCCTTCTTTTATCAGTTGAGTATCTACACCAATATATCGAAGAATATAAATAGCAAAATAACAACATCACCTTATAAAAACACATATCCACTAATGAATTTTATCCGTTTTACGCCTGCCATTTGTAAATTTAATTGCGCCATCTATATTCCCAGTCGTTACCCCACTGTTATACCTACTTGTACAGTATTACTAGTACTATTGTAATCTGTTGTAATTACTATTATTTTGTTAACCGCTGTAGGAACTTCATTTAACACTCGCAATACCATAATATTTCTTTAACTTTGTTTACCATAACTGGGTCAAAGTTGACCCAAAGTTGTTTTCATGTAAAATAGGAAGTTTTTGTTTCAGTATTTGTTTTTTATGAAGTACATTGACTACTATAGAGTATTTTGAAACATTTTATTAAATTATTACCATTATAGTGATCAGAAATCTTAAAGTAATACATAGCTTTAATAAAAAATACAAATACAAAGTAGTTGAAGACACTGGCAAGAAGCGTATCTAAAAAAAGATAAGGTACACAATTAGACCACATTATATAACACAAATAAATTCTTACTAACTCTATGGCTCTCCATCTTCGTCTTTCGAACATGTGGTACAATTTAGTTTGCGCTCCTGAATTATTTTGGTGTGAGTTGAACAGATGAATGTATTACACTCGTCGCACCTTGTAGAATATTTAGTGTCATTTCCTCTGCACAACTGACATCTGCCTTGTTTTCCTCCCATTAAAACTGTCTCACGTGGACACTTTGGCAAAGGTCTTCCAGTTGCTTCAATAGCTATACATGTTGATTTCTTGTGTCCTCTTCCATCTTGCTTGATCTTATTTGCCCTCTTGTCAATATTTTCTTTCAGTAAAGCATTTGCCAAAGTTTCCAAGAACATTTTTCTTCTACTTTTCAAGGGAACCGCTCCATTCCAGTCTGGAAATTTAGTCGTCCATATTACAAAAGCATTATAGCAAGCAATATCTAAAAAATTCATAAAAAGTCTGTAAGGCCACCGTCTTGTAGCTCTCTTACATGAATATTCTCGTAGCAATTTATCTAACACATCCACTCCAATTTTGGTTTTGTTATATTGCAATATGATTTCTGGTTTAAATTTTTTATCTTCGCCAGCTATCTCATGTTCATGGTGCATCGTAGACAACATGACCACAAATTTCTTGGGAGTTTTCTTTGTGACGTATGATACCAAGGTTATATGCTCAGTAAACAAAAAATCTGACGAATATTCAGTTCTCAATGCAACGTCTAAGAGGCATTTTGGCAAATCTTTTCTATTCTTGCGTATAGTGCCCAGAAGTGTTAAATTCTTTTGCAGCAAATATTCACCAAGTGCTATATCTGTAAAAAAATTATCCGTAGTAATATTACGGCCGGATCCATTCCAAAACTCGTAAGCGTTTTTACAACACGTGGTCCTTGGTTTACTTCTGGGGCATTCCCCTGCTTACCCAAGTAAACCTCAAAATTGCAACAGTAGAACGATTCAGCATCGCAAAAGGGCCCAAATTTTGATGCCATATTTGCCGGGTTTATTGGGCATGTAAACGCGAAATGGACATCGTCCGCGGAAGGATACCAGCTGTTCATCAACGGTACCCATGGCGGAAGCATTATAAGAAGTTTTGCAATTTTTCACTAATATATCAGTGACCTCTCTGATAGGGGCTAATTTGTCAGTTTCTTTCCTTTCTGTCCTGGTTGAAAAATCATCGAAGCGAATAAATCTCATTATTTCCATGAATCTATTTCGACTCATTGCAGCAGAATAGATGGGCCTGCTGAATGAAGTGTTCGTATTCCACAAATTCAATGGACTTTCTCGAGATTCTCTAAATCGTCCTGCCAAAATGAGTATTCCAATAAATGCCTCAATTTCGATTTTATCGACATTTTCCCATGATCTTTGCGTCTTGTCTTTGTTTTTTTGATTCCAGTCGTTAGTGTATGCCGTGCCTTTTTGATTTGTGTAATTTACAACAATGTCAATTATTTCCGTTGATATAAACAGATGAAAACAATCAAGAACGGAAACTACACGGTTACTCTTTTGTGTTAGACCCTGAGGCCGTCGAAGAATATTATACGTGCGTTGTTTACCCTTGAAATTATAGACATACTTCCAAGAACGTCCAGCAAAATCAATATCGTTAGTAGTACGTACGGGTCCAGCATTTCTATCGTCACTAGCGTCATCATCTTTCTGGTACATAATCATCGTCAGAAATATTTCCCAAATTTTCTTCTACACTGTCCTGTTCCTGTTCCGATTCGTCACTTTCCCCCCCAATATCAACTTGAAAATCATCATCCTCGTCATCTCTCATTAGCTCGTTCCATAATTCTTCATATGTCAAACCTTTTTTAGACATTTTTCACAACAAAATCACAATGCACAATCATAAACAACCACTTCACTACGTTATAAGTATAGGTTATCTAAGTCAGCTGATTAGAATTCATGTGACGAGCTGCGCAGTGCCTGTGCGCCATGGTGAATATCACTGCTTCGTTGAATACCATAACCGGGTCAGTCATGACCCAGTCAACTGTTTTAATGGTACTTTTTGATGGAAATTTATAAATGGCATTATACCTTAGAAAATAGGTGTGGAACATCACTATTGAGGCATTGCTGGACGGACTGCGCTCAGAAAATGTTTTAACAATAATTATTAAAAAAAAAACGATTTCTGGGTCAGATCTGACCCGATCTTGGTATTGCGAGTGTTAAAAAAGTCTTGCTTGTAAACTGCTACATGCATGGTTTTCAAAATAGGGTCGTAGACCATTTCATTTAAAAGTAAATTTAGATTCTCCAATAAATAATGTAAGCTGCTTATAGTCAATTTTTAAAATACTTTTTTTTCTAGATACAGTTGTTGTATTGGCAGATCTTTTTGTTGTATTTAAGCTGGAATTAATTGTTTACTTCCTGAGTGGTTTCCTAGTTAGTAGATGCTGCACAGTTTACGTTTTTAGAATCAGAACTTCTTGTTTCTAAAATTGAAAACATAACACCGACATTTTACCTGCAAACACTTACTTAACACAAATCTCTGTACACCACTAATCTACTGTTCGTTGCAAGCGGACACCGAGCTCAATATTAGAATAAACAATTCTTTAATAATAACGTACGAAATTTGTTTCTGTCGCTCGCTTTAGCTCTTCTCCTCCCTGTCTTTCTCTTAAGTGTAACAATAGGTACAGAAACACAAAACAGACAACAAGTAGGGGTAAAGTGGTAAAGTGTCAAAGGACTTTGACGTTTCACGTTCCCGTCCTGGAATTCTTTTATATATAGAAGTATAGATTTAGTTATAATTTGGAATCGGCCAACAACTGTATTATCTTTGTTGATACGATTTCATATAGGGCATAAATCATATATTAGAGAAGTACATACACATTACCTAAAAATTTAAAAAGTGGTAAGGTAAAGTTGGGGCAAACTTTTAGTACCGAATGTTAAGCTGTTGACTAAAGATAAGCTGCAAGTGTTAGGGTTGTTGCAGGTAGGCGATCAAGAACGTATTCACGAACATTTCTGAATGGATAAGTAAATATGTTATACATACCGGAAATGATTTGATTTCATATTTTGGAGCATACTTCTGTTCGACCTTAACGATGTGTTCCACGCAATTTTTCCAATGTTTTTCACTTTCACTACTACTATTTACAACATCTATGTGTTTGTCGGTATCGCCGCTTACAATTTCCACAATTTTATTATTATCATCGCTTTCAAAAGGTCTCCAGGAAGCCATGATGTAACTGCGACTGGTCAAATTTACGACTGAATTTACCCAGAACAATAACCAAATTAGCATACTTTTAAATAAATGGTTCATATTGTAAAACAAATTTAACATGATTACCTACATCGTTAGTGGACAACAGCACTTATTATAACGTTAAGATATTTAACAATATTCAGGGAATAGATGGTCGGTCATCCGGTAATTTTAATTTAATCTTACCTAGATACTTTTATTACAACATTTATATATATATTGCTATAATATAATAATGGGGGGGTTTAAATATTAATTGGGATTCACCTTTGCATCGCCGTCGGGGCAAGACGTGTTACCATGGCAAAATAATATCTTTCCCCGCCGGTCAAGGAGTGCTAAATTTTTTAAATGGGAGGGAACTTTTTGTTTTATTATTGTTTATTGAGAAAAATGTCATAAAAATTGTAACATTAAAAAGGAAATTATACCATCATAAAGTAAAGAAATGTGAGTTTTAATGAGTGTTAAATTGAAATGGAAAAATAGTCCAGGTCGGGAAGTGACGGCAGAGCACGGGAACCAGGACCATCCTGACGGAGTGCAGCCTGTATATTTTCGGAGTACCAGACCAGGGGCATTTTCCATGCCTAGCAGTAAAGGTTGGTGCAGTTTAAAAATGAACTAATTGCGGGGACAGTAATACATGGTAAAAATTTGCGCGTGCTGTTAATTATTTTTTTTGTTGAACGTTTCATCACAATTTTTGAACAAAACGAGGCCGCGAGTGGAACCCTGAGATGAACAGTTTTGTGTTTGAGCTGGTCGGCATAAGTTATTTTTTTTTTGTACTATGACTTTTAAAACACAACAATATATATATATTGCTGTGTTATTTATCCTAGATTATTTATTTTGCCTACGTTATGCTTCAATCATGTTGATATGAGAATGTTTTTGACGTTATTAATCCAGATTTTGACTTCAATTAAGATTGATTAGCTTATTTGTAATCTAAATCATGCTCTGTAGGAGGTTATTCTTATACTATTGCATAAATCTAAACTTTATAACATAAAAAGGTATATTCCGAGCTTTATTCGTTTCTACGATGTGCTCGGTGTTATATTGGAATGGTGTTTTGAGTGAAGATTCGTGAGTGGACAGTTGTGGGGCTTCGGGTTGTCATTTTGATGATGAATTGGTATATCCATAGTAGTGATGGGGCCCTGAGAAGTGCATATTTTTAATATTGTCATGTGAACATTGTAAATTTTACATATGTTAATGTTAATGTACGAATTTGGGATTTGTAATTAATGTTAATAGTTTATGTTTAATAAGAGGAAAGTTTTTATGCGTATTGATTTATGTAAATAACAGTTTAAGCGTGGAATTTTTTAATTTATCTAAAGTCACATATTTGGAGGTTAGATTTCATTTATTGCTGAAATGTATGTTATTAACTGATTGTGATTATATAAATGTTTATATTTAAGTTTAATGAAGGATTAGTTAGTTGCTTTTAGTAGTTTTAAAACTAAAATGTGAATTTTTGTTGAAATTTAAATTTTAGAACACGTGTTTTTATTTTGTTTCGATTGTTTATAAATTGGATATGAATAGATTGCTAATTTTTCCTAGATTACGTTTATAAAGTTAGTTTTTAGAAATATTTGTTTATTTAGGCTACGAGTCGTTTTTGGTTTTTTATTCGAATTAAACTTTTGTTAATAAAACTTACCTAGTGTTTTCCAAGTGGGAGTTTATGTTTTATTTGTCTACGGTTTTCCTAGAAAGTTATTTATTTAATTTTATTAAAGTTGAAAGTGTTTTGCTTAAATAAGAAATTAAGAGAATTTATTTCTTACCTGTTCTACGTTACAAAGTTCTTGATACTTTTGAAGTATGATAAAGTTGATTTCAACGAATCTAGGAAAAAAGTCTCCGGAAAAAAAGTCACGGAAAAAAAGTCCCCGGAAAAAAAGTCCCTAGGAAAAAAAGTCCCCGGAAAAAAAGTCTCCGGGAAAAAAAGTCCCCGGAAAAAAGTCCCTAGGAAAAAAAGTCCCCGGAAAAAAAGTCTCCGGAAAAAAGTCTCCAGGAAAAAAGTCCCCGGAAAAAAGTCCACGAAAAAATCGCTAAAAACAGCCCGAGATATTGAGTGACAATAAAAAACTAGATTTACAACTCGGTTTCTCACAACGAAACTAGCAAAATTGGATTAAAAACAACATTGAACGCAACTGCTATCAAAATTTCGTGTATAAATAAATAATCTAATGATTTATCATTCATTTTATTTATATAATAATACAGAAATAAGAAAATTTAAAATTAATGTTGCAAATCCGCTCGTTGCCTAATGTTGTGGCTAATGGCTCGAAGAAAGTCGGGGATATCTCGTACACCATCTCGATAATCTTGACACAATCCTTGCAATCGATTCTGCATGATTTGATACTGTGGACGTCTTTTTTTTTTAATTGGAATCCCAGCCTGGTTTTGCAAAACCTTGGTGCTATCTGTCGCTAATTCCTGCCTCATTTTTGTAATTAATGTCCAAATCGACGGGTGTTGGATGCCTACTAGATTGGAAAAACGGTTATTCCATCCCTCCGTTTGATTATTCGTACGATCATCCCCTGTTAGTGTTGCAGCATGTACGTTCCACGTTTTCGGGGGATACGGAGCGGGTATATTGCGCATACGAATATTTTCATTTCCATTGGGTTGTCGTCGGTAAGTTCCAGTAACGTACGTTTGATCGAAGTAATTCAATATATCTTCTGCGCCTTCTGGAGTGTTTTCCTTTAAATAATCCATACCCCTCGGTACATCGTCCAATGGGAGAAACGCAAGACCATCTAGCATGCCACAAAACCCAGTCAGCGGTCCGTTTTCCCTGTACGTCATCTCTAGCCCCAAGTTCTGTATTTTACGATGGATGCTTTGGCACAAATGGTAAAAACACCCTTTAATGTCGATCTCTTCACCAATTATAACTTTAACTGCATTCATAGCCGCTTTTTCAAAATCCATATGCGCTATAGTAGGTTCGGGGAAAATGTTTCTATCACCACATTGATCTAATACAGTTCTGAGCAGATGTTCGTAAGTTTCTTGAGTTTTGCGTTGCAGCAAACTATATACCGCAGTTACAAAAAATCCACGCACTGGTACTCTTAATAACATACAGCTGCATGAAATGTGGTGGTGCAAGAGCAAAATTTCCACCCAAGTACCACACATGGGATGCCGCCAAAAGACGAAGGGATGTATCATCTGCAAATATTATTGTTCTGTCTTCAGCATTTTGGCCGTTGTCGTGCAAAAGAAATCTCTCCAGTTTGGGTTCGCCAGTTGTACACCAGTCTCCTACAACAAATTAAATGGGATTTTTTAGTAAATCTAGTAAAAATTGCGATAACATTAAAATATAGTAAATAATGATTTTGAAAATAATCTAAAATAAAAATAATACAAATAGGTAGGCATTTACCTTCTATAACCAGTTCCTGAAGAGTGTTTGGTACACAAGGGAACTTTTTCCGTGTTTGATTCCTTATCGTCCTCTTTGCGGCATCTTCCGATGGCATCCGTGATCGTATATCATCATCTAATGTTGCAACCGTCTCTGCATAAAGTTGTATCGGTCGCGACAGTGTATCCTTTGCCCTCTGCTTCATTTGTTGGACTGCTTGTGTAACGGCAACTTCTGTATTATCGGATAAATGGTTGTGTTCTACCGAAACCCTTGGATTATCTTTTTCCAACGTTGTTATTAGTGTCCCACCGCACTAAAAAAGTAATATTGTTTGTTTTAAATTTTCAATTTGTTCGGTCGTTTTCGAGTTATACGAGAAAATTGAAATTTGCTCGATTTCGATTAGACGCTACAACTCGTTTATTAATGGAAATATAAAAAATGGTATTACGCTTTCTTATAGATCTTTTTACGTATATTTCAGTGCAATAGTCCATTTTTTATATTCGTCATTAATTTCGGGTTGGTTATAACATAACTGTTTTTTTAGTGGAAACCGTATTAAATTATATATGTTTTGCATTTTTCAAAATTAGCAGGCTGATGTCATTTTCAAGTATTTTATTCAAACAATGAAATAGAAAATTGTACAGTTATTGTGTTGATTACATGAATTCAGGTTAAGTGCGTACTTTATTACTATTTTTGTTTTGTTCATTAAAATTTAAAACACCCTGTATGTAGTATTTCAAGAAGCAATAGACTATTAAAAATAAACCCCGTGGCTAACAATTACAGAATACACCTCTTATGTAAATTAATAATTATTAGTATTTACCTATTTTAAAAAACTTACTTTCAAAGAACTTCTTTTGCAGCATTTCCAACGTATCGAAGCCGAACATATTTTATGTCGTACGTACATATAACCACCAAACCACACTTTTTCACCACCTTTATTAGATTTGATCACTTCCGTGGTTGTAACAGAATTGAAAATAAATCGAAAATTGCACAGCCTTTTGTACTATAACACAGTGTAGTAACTTAAGGATTAAAGGCTTTAGGTGAAATATGGAAGAAATAGAAATCATTAGGCAGATAGCAGAAGTAACTTCAGAGATAAAGGATTAGGCAAGGAATAAACAGACATCATTAATACATTGGCAGAAGTAAGTTAAGAGATAAAGGTTTTGGTTAAAACTGATATAAAAATGCAGTGTTTAAATGAAGCATATTTTTGTTTAAATTTTCATTTTGTACTTCTGCTAAATTTGACAAAAAAACGTAATTTTGGGGCAATTTCAAGGGACTTTTTTCCTGAAGACTTTTTTTCCGGGGACTTTTTTTCCTGGAGACTTTTTTTTCGGGGACTTTTTTCCTGGAGACTTTTTTTCCGGGGCCTTTTTTCCTGGAGACTTTTTTCCGGGGACTTTTTTTCCGTGGACTTTTTTTCCGGGACTTTTTCTCGGTAGACTTTTTTTCCGACGACCGAAGAAGGTGCTACAGTGACAATCAATGCGGAACGCTACCTTGGGATACTAACTGACTTCCTTTGGCCTAGATTGGACGCCATGGACGTAGAAAATCTTTATTTCCAGCAGGATGGTACTACGACCCACACAAGCCACGAAACTGTTGCACTATTGAGGAGAAATTTCCCGGGCACCTTATTTCGCGGAACAAAGACATAAACTGGCCATCAAGATCGTGCGATCTCACACCAGCAGACTTTTTCTTTGGGGCTACGTGAAGGAAAAAGTGTAGGCTAATGGCCCACAAACAATTCAAAAGCTCAAAGAAAATATTCGAGCCGTTATTGGTCAAATAATAGAGCCACAGTTGTGCGAAAATGTGATACAAAACTTTCTCAAAAGAATAGCCAGTTGCAGAAGAAACCGAGGTGGCCATTTACCAGATATCATTTTCCACAACTAATCGTGGAGTTTGTACTTTGGTTTGAATTGGCGCTATTTCATAAAAAATTATTGTTTTTAAATAATTTAAAACAGGACCTCTTAATGGAAAACCCTTTACTATTGTATTATAATTAATAAAACAGAATATATGAACCCAGTAACATAAATACTATGAGCCAGTAAGTGACTGCATTTAGTGCAATAAATGTTCTTAAAAAATGAATATTTAGAATATCTTATGGTGGTTAGTAATTATTTTAAAATTCTGTATGGAGGTTTTTTAAGGGTAAGATTGAACTTCCAATGATGTTCTTCCAATTAGAGGAATCTACAGCCGGTTCGTCTCTAATTGTAAAAGTTCCCTCATAGATGCGTCCCTGTATTCGTATCACAACCTTCGCGCGGAGAGGGTCCACCCTAAGAGCGTGGTACCACCTGGTGGATTTTATTTGAATTTAATGAAGGTAAGGTCGATTTACTGTATTTTCTTGCCATCTACTGGGTGTCCATTGTAACTGTTAACAGACTTTACAGAATTTCTGAAAAATTACCAAATTCCACTAAGTTGGTAGAAAAAGCGCTCAAGACGCTGTTGCGCAACTGAAAACATCTTAGTGGTGCATAGCTTTGTCAAAATGTAAAAATTACCCGCTTCTGATGTATTAAGTGAAGTGTCCCTCGGTGAAATAATAGGTTTCGTAAAGTGCATCCTGAGTAATAACTGCAGATACCGTAAAAACAACCTACGTATGTGCATTTGTGTCACCAAGAAGCCATTTTGCTTTCTCGTATGTTTATGGGATATTTGCGAATGTAAACATGAATTTTGATCTGTACAGCACGTATTATAATAAACTCCTGCGAGATATGTCTAAAATATGACTTCTACTTAAGCAAAAAGTAAGTTGTTTACTATTTCCTCCGTGCTTGTTGCTTGGTGCATACGTAACGGTTTTAATGAGTGCAAGTAGGACGATTTCGTTCCGTTTCCGTACATTTTGGCGCCAATATCAAAACCGACCCCAAACACTTAATGACTCGAAATATCGAAAGAATAATCCGTTTCTTCGCTTTTTACAGCTGTGGAAATGGCAGGCACAGAAGGCTCAGGTCAAACAGAACTACTTAGTGGGTGGTCGTGTGTAGTGCATCGCCCCAGTGAGGATCCTGAGCCCTCCGAATTGCCAAGCACAGTGGATATTACTGCATTCAGCTCTGGTCTCAATGTTGAGCCGACCCAAAACACAAACAACGAGGATTCCTGCGATTCCGAAAGTGATTCTGATTCTGAATCAAATGTAAGTCACCATACAAAAATTGCAATAATTTATGTTAACGGTCTTTTTTTTAGAACTCCGGCAGTGATGTATCAGGATCTTGCAGCCAATCTGATTCCTCTGACTCTGAGAGTTCAAGTTCAAGTCAGGGTTCATCGTCTCGTAGTTCGTCGCCAGAATTTTCTGTGACGAGCTCCCAAACTAATGGTTTAAGGCTTAAAATAGCGACAGTACGTAAATCCTGTGCAAGTCCTGTGGAAAAGCCTAAGGCGTTTAGTGATGTTAAACCTAGTGATAAAAATGCACAGACCGCTCCAGTAAAAGGCTGCAATTTAAGCTCCAGTTCTGAGAGTCTCTGCTCAAGGTCAAGCTCGGACAGCAGTAGCGACTCGGATGCACCTTCTACTGGTAAAAGTGACGTTTCTGTTAGCAAGGCTAATGAGAAAAATGTTAGTGTTAAAAAGCCAATCGCTAAAGTCCGACTTAAGCAAGGTGAGAAGAAACCAGAACGAAGATCGACGAGGGCTTCTGCTGTCAGTTCTCCTAAATCTGTTGCAAAGACAAAGACCAAACCAAGGAGAACCAGAAAGGTATGTTTGTTTTTCTTTATTGAATCTGCAAATGACCGGCAAACTGAATATGAACACTATTTTAATGAATATCTAATCATATTGTATACAAGTTTCTAATATCGAACAGTTTATGAAATAAAAGTAGAGCAAATAGGTGGTACATTGGCCTTAAGAACATTAATTTTGAGCAAAAATAAGCCTACTATGACGAAATGAAACTGACAGTTCTAAACATCAAATTATTTAAATAGGTTATGTTTTATGTCATTTTTACAATTTGTCAAATGCTCATCTTCCATTAGTCGATCAAATAAATTCTATTTCAATTCAAAATTAAGCAACATTGGTAGAAAGTAACTTTTCCTTCTGTGGCATAAATTTACTTAGATATAATTTTTTATTGTTACAAGTTACGTGATTGGTCAGGGTTACATGCAGGATACGACCACTGAACGCGTGTTTATGCAAGTGTTATTGTAATTTTCAGGTAAATATAAGTGTATAAAATACATAGAACTAAAAATAAATATCTGTTGAAATTGTCTATTATTATTATTAATATATAAAGTATGAATTTCAACGAAGTAAGGCAGTAAACAATTAACATAGAACTAAGTTTTAATGAACGGTACAAAATAGGACCTACTTATGCAAAAAGGATTCAATCTAGAAAGATTAACTGAAGAGAATTTGATATAATCTTTTTGAATTAGGAAGGCAAAGTTAAATAAATTTTTTCTAATTTTAGGCCTGTAGATATAGATCTTTCATTTGCAAAATAATTTTTGGAAACATTTTTAATCTGCCATTTGTTCTTTTTTACTTTTAGTTAACCTTATTTATTTGCATTTTAGCTAAGGGTTCGTGATAATAAAAAAAGCCAATGTTTATAAACTATTTTCCAAACACTTATCACCAACAATGCAAACACTGCATTCATTTCCCTTTGTAAATTGTTGTTGACATACAAACTTATTCAGTCACTGTTGTAAACTAGTATTATATATCAACCCCTGAAGAACAATTAAATACAATTTTTAAAAGAGAATTCAAGCTTCGTGGACGCCTTTTGCAAAATTATTTTATTTAAGTGTCATTTACAAGGTTACACATCTTTGTGATTCCATTTTGCAAAACTATGTCCAATTTTAGTATACATCAAGAAGGAATTAAACCCTACTGTAAAATAAGTTCAAACAAAAACAAAAAATTGGTTAAACTTCTGCATATATACAAACTTTGTTCTCTTTAATGGAACTTCTACCACTACATATGTATTTACAAAATTGTATGTTCAGGAAACTTTAGAATCCAAGCTATTAGCATCGCATTAACTTAGGGATAAGTAACGAATTCAAAGCAACCCATTTTTTAAACTTTGTATTTTATATGACCATTTTTTACAAATTATTTAATTAAATTACATGACTAACTCTTAGCTGAAGCAATGCTTACAATTTACTTGTAATTAAAAACAATTGTTTGGTATAAAATTTCATTGTTAAAATTTTTGTAAATGTGTGTACTACCATATACTTGGAAGTTATGTTCTATATTCAGACTGTTATTCTTGAAACTGTGACCTGCAACTCTTATCTAGACTTAAGGCTTGAATTTTGAAATATGGTGTGCATTTAAATTACTAACTTGAAAGTATAAAATATATTCTGCTGGCCATTCATTCCACGTTTATTTTTTGTGCAACTCGATTGTTGTTTCGTATTTCCAAGAGAATCGTGATTATGTAATTTTTTTAGTTAAAACAAGGTGATTTTAATAACAAAATATTTAAAAAAATAGTTCTTACATACCAGACGTATGTAAATAATTGTAGAGATGCTAGTGACTTTGTTATTACAATAATCTGGTTTTTTTTTTTTTGATACAGCATGTCGGTATTGATATTTAAACATAAAAATGTAATTCCTAGATTAACTTGAACGCGAAACCCTATTAATCGCTTTAGGTATAAATTATGGAACCTTCAGCACAGAAAACGTGGACAATCTGGAAAAGTTGCGGAATTAGGGACTGTATTAAAAAGCCATAGAAAAATGGAAATTTTACTGTGCATCTGGAATATGGTTCAAATAATAGAGATGTTTTTAATAAAAGAACTATTACAATATCATTTAGAAGTGCTTTTAGGGGGTAATATTAATTCAAATACAATCTGGTATTTTCAGTTTTTATAAATTTTAGTTGATTTGTTTTGTAATACTTCGAAAACTGCCATTTATTTTGTAATCTGGAATTTTTAAGACTTTTGTAATAATTATTTTAATTTATTTCATTATTTTTAATTACGAAAGTTTTCTTAATATTGTGGTGATCGAAAAAATTAAATATTGTCAAACAAAACTGAAAAATTTGGAAAACAGGAAGTTTTATTTCTTAATGTTGCTGTGTACCCTGTAGTATTCAAAATAAGGGTAAAGCGAGAAATGCCACGCAGTCACAAAACAAGTAAATTAAAGCAGATACCAAATCCTGAGAAATTTGACTGACATGGTAGTAAGTTAAATAAACTTTTGACGCACAAAAAGTAAATAAATCCTCGTGAAATTGTGACTGTTATTATTATTAAAATATAAATAAACTTCATTTTACAGTAAGCCTGAAGAAAAGGAATATGAAATGAACTTTACAACTTAAAACTTATATGAAGTTAGGATATTTAATGGGAGATGGGTAATTAATAATAAATGCTTAAAACTGTCCGCTTTACATTTTAACACAATGAAACATTCTTCGACTTATGATGTCAAATGCTTATTGCGTACTTGAATTGCTCATACGGACAATTTCTTCCTTTCATTAAGCAGCCAGTAATTCTGGATATTTGTATGCAATTTTTTACTGCGCGTACGTAAAGAATTTTTGAATGTCATATTTTAAGTTAAAATCTGCATATTGCAGTTTGCTGTAGAAATAATTTGATTTTTGGTAGAGTATCAGTGAAAGATTTATTAAAATAGAAAGGAAAGGTTAATTATACGAAAGAAATAATTGGCAAAATAACAATCAAGAAAGCTTCATAGAAACCACTAAGTTTGATTAATACGCGTCTAATTGGCAGTAGAAGGATTAATTGATTAACTAAAATTTTCAAATTTTGGTGTCTTGTAACGATTGTTCAAGTGAATTTAAGTGATGATTGAAACAACAATAATTAAAATTTAATTCTAATGGTTTTCTCCCTCCCTTCCCTTCTGTGTAGGTTAGAACAACTCTGTAGATGTAGTTATAATCTTGTGAGTTAATGGATTATTTATCAATTTCAAAGATTGTATTAGTTTTTTAATGCTTGATTCCATCATATGCGTTGTCATATTGTCGACTTCAACTCAAAATTAGTAGTGCTTGCGCTGTCAACCATTCTTCAGGTAATATTTTACGTTTTAGCCTTGCATATTTTGTATTTTTTAAATGTCCTTGCTGTATTGGAAATATGTAGTACTGATAATTAGAAAGTATGGTGGCCCATTTAACCGGAATCGACGGTATTACATATTTTGTCCCTGCATAAATGCACAATAATAAAATTGTTTGGGACTGCTGTCCTACATCATACATTTAGTTCAGTTGTATGTACCTGCCATCAATCCTTTATCGTGGAAACTACATGAAAAATACTATACGTACGTATAAATTCTATGATTGGATAATACGAGGGTTGCCTTTTATATTTCGGGATTAGAGAACAAAAACAAATATTTATCATCAAAAATGGCTTTATTGTTTTCCAAAATATTCTCCATGAAGATCAATGCACTATTGCATGCGTGTGAACCAATCTTCGAAGTACTTTTTCCACTCCGATTGAGGTATCTCCAAAACATGCATTTTGAACTCATCAACCGTTTCTTCAGGTGTTGAAAAACGTTGACCTCGCAATTTAATTTTGATGTTCGGGAATAAAAAAAGTCATTGGGTGCCAAATCAGGACTACACGGCGGATGATTCATCAAATCGACGTTTTGGGTGCTCAAAAAGTCACTTGTTCGAGCCGATGTGTGAAAGTTCGCATTGTCGTGGTGGAGAACGATCCGTCTTCGGCGGTTGGTTTTCCTTATTTCTCCGAAGACTTGTGGCAAACAAATGGTTGTGTACCATTCAGAATTGACCGTTCTACGTTGCACCAATGGTACGGTTGAGACATGTCCAGTTTTTCCGAAAAAAGGCGACCATTTGCTTCGAAGTGCTTCGAGCACAAACGACTGTTCTTGAGTTTGGCTCGCCTTGGAAGAGCCATACAGTCAACTGCTGTTTACTTTCGAGCTCATACGCGTAGATCCACGATTCGTCACCTGTCACGGTGTCATACACGTATTTTGAAGCACCGCGATCGAATTTTTTGAGCATTTCTTGCGACCAATTGATGCGAGCTTGTTTTTGAGCGATTGTCACATTATGTGAGATCCAACGCGAACAAATCTTTTTACGGCCAAATGTTCATGCAATATTGTATGTACGCTGGTCCCACTAATGTCCAAGAATACCTCAATCTCACGATAAGTCATATGACGATGTTGCAGTATCAGTTCACGCACCATATCAATGTTTTTCGGAACAACAACCGATTTTGGACGACCTTCACGAAATTCGTCGTTGAGCGAACTACGGCCACGATTGAATTCGGTAAACCATCGATAAACACTGGTCCTTGATGGTGTTTCATCGCCAAAAATCGAATTATGTTCAGCGATGCACTGCTGTTGAGTTAATCCACGTGGAATGTTGTACAAAAATCGCGCAAAAATGTTCACGATTTAATTCCATTTTTTGACCAATATACATACATTTTTCAAGTTACTGTAAGCAGCACAAATGCGCGCGTACGTCAAAACGTTCTGAGTACGTATATCGTCAAAAATGTCAAACTTTACAATAGAGACGTCAGTTGCCAGATGGCAGCACTAAGGTTGCCCAATCCCAAAATATAAAAGGCAACCCTCGTATTAGTGGAAAGGCTCAATATACAAACTCGTTAAAAACAATGCAAACAAAATATGATGTTAAATGTGATTTCAGGAATCTTTTGCCATTTTTTGCAAAAATTTAGTTGCGCCTTTTATTTTATTTTTATTTTCATCTTCATCCTATTTTTGGTGTTAGCTCCAGTTCTCATCCACACCCAGTATACATATTAAAATATAATATACATATCGGACATTTTTAAGTGTTAATTAATTACATATTAAAGGCAATCAGTACCCATGCGCCCATGCCTCATTTGGGGCCGTTGTTGATTAATCTTTAATGAAATCGACTTCGTGTCGCGGATTATTTAATCAAGATTGGGTAGACCCGCCTCTGCCCCCGCAGTTTTTATGCCGGCGAGGTGTTTTGTGTCCAGCGCCCCTCGACGTTTACTCGAGGATCACGCTAATAGCTTGTTAGTGGTATCGCTACCTAAGCTGCCCTTTCATTGAGCCACTCGTCGGAACTGGGGGCCCCTCGTGCACGTCAGTGTTTACTACGAAAGCTACAAGCGCCAGTCCACGCGCTCCTTAAACCGCCAGTTGACTCTTCGCCGTAATCCAATCTTAATCGGAGATCGCATCGCGGCGTAATTAATATTAATCGCGACATTCGAGACCGTAAATACGCATTTGCTACGCGAAGCGAATTCGTCTCGTTGGCCGCCGTCGCTGATTTAAATCGGACTCGCTTTTTTGCCGGTGTTGTGTCAAACAGTTTTGGCGGGAATTTGGTGGATGAGGTGGTGGTGCGATCCCCCGGAGCCCAAGCTCATGGTTAGACACATGGAGACGGGAGGGGACGCCCTTGACGGCGGTGCCCTCGATGGTGCGGCCCTTGCTGAGGGAGTGTGGGAGTACGTCGACCACCTCGTTAATGCTTATCGCTCCCTCGACTCGGACTACTGCTGCGAGGTTAGCAATCATTTTTCTAATTAATAGAGATTTTAGTCGAAGGTGGTATAAGTTGATGATAGCCAGATTAATGGGATTAAAATTGAAAAAAATCGCTTAAGGATCTGGGTAAGTTCGAGCAGCTTGTAACTAAAAGGGCTTTTCGTGTCATGCAGATTATACTTCGGAAGCTTATTATCTCAGGTCAGTTTAAATTAGGAGGAACTCGTTAATTTAAGTCATGGTCGTCGATTTAAAGGGCGGGATTTGACTGGTTATTTTTGAAAGAATTACTTATCCACTTTAAGTACTTTGAAAAACGCTAAGATAGCTTCAAGACGACAGAAGTTAAAAACCATTTGTTCAAAAGGCTGCTAATTATAATATAATTTCTGGCGTTCAAGAAAATAATACTTTAATATTTGTTTATGCCATAGCATACTCATTTATTGTAAAAATTGATAGTTCCATGTTATTGAAAACCCATAAATGTTTAGTGGAAGCTAAAATCACTTTGACTGTCTTTTTATGTGTTTGCACACACTTTTTTTCTAGTAAGTAATTTTCTTAAGTGGTTTTTCATCAAGATGATTGCATAATAACCTACAACGTTGACAGTACCTGCAAACTTTACATAATTTGCTCGCAACATGTGCTTCATCATTATGGACGAGAAGTTTCCGAATATCAAATTATTTTGCTGCTTTCCTAAAAAGTTGTAGGTGGTTCTCGTACCCCGCCGTGTAGTAGGTTAATACAAATCGTGTTGTGTTATTAATACAATGTTTATCGTGATTTTTAAAAAATTGTATTACCAGGAAAGAATATTCATTATTAATTCTATTTTTCCGCTTCGTGTGCTTGCAATAATGCGCCTACATGCCTATTATGCGCACGTACGATTCTCGGCGTCACACCGAGAATTCAATTAGCGAAGTGATTATTGTTAATGCACTTTGCACTCCTCATGACATCATATTGTCATTGGTGTAATGTATGTGACAACTTATAAAAAGTAACTTAAATGAAAAATATGCGACACTGAAACAGCAATCTCTCAAGGTTCCACTTCAATTATTAAGATTTTTATTGGTAATTCTGGTAAACACTATTATTAAATATTATAATACATATATGTATTAGTCAACATTACCGTTCAATTGAATGCGTTGAACGTTGAGAACGGTTTAGAAAATTTAAAAATAAACGCGTAAAATCAAATTTTTATTTTGAAACTGTTGTTCTTCAAGTCGTATAGATATTTACATTGTAACAATATGAACTCCCATATTAATTACTTTGATCATGAATCGCTACTGAGATTTTTGTGATGTTAAATACAAAGTGATTTTTTAAAAAGTCAATTATAGTAGCCTAGGGATTGTCCCGTCTATATTAAGCTTTAGAATCTGACAATATGAAAATTGTGACAGCATAGCTGCCAATAATTAATCTTGACGAAAAACCTGTAATTTACTTACCTTAATAAATTACAAATCAGTTGCAACTAAATACTTGTTCATTTTCACATTTTGTTGGGCCAAAATTTTTAACTACCTGAACTGTCACACAGTTTGAC
>JABXWE010001004.1:0-11138 GCA_014611495.1 Limonius californicus
GGAAACGTTGCTTATTTTTAATAAATACCGCGGAAGTTTAGAAACGTTGAAGGAAACAGAAGTAAATCTGTTCAATACAGAAGATGTAGGCACACAACGGTTGCTTCTTGTTCTTGTTCTTCAACTTTTAGCCTGTTTTCTCCTCAAAGACAAACGTTCAAGGAAGACGAGCAATATCAAGAATGAATTCTGTACTGTGGGACAAAACAATTACCAATAGGAAAAAGTCTTACATATATAACATTTGTGTATAACAATTGTGAAAAGTATTACAACGTACGGTTTGGAGGTATGGCAAATAAATGAAAAGAACAAAAGAAAACTGTTAGCAACAGAAATGGACTACTGGCGAAGGTCAACAAGAATTTCAAGACTAGAACATGTCCGAAACGAAAGAGTACGGGAAATAATGAAGGCCCCAACCACGATTATTGATGATATAAGAACCAGACAATTAATATGGTTTGGACATGTGCAGCGGATGAACCAAGAAAGACTCCCTAAGAAAATAATAGAGTGGAAGCCACCAGGAAGACGCAAGAGGGGAAGACCCAGACGTAGCTGACGAGATGGAATAAATGAAGTGATAGAAGAAAAGAACCTAGAGCAAGAACTATGGAACGATAAAGACAGATGGAGACGGGAAATCGGAAGACATCGTCAGACGTTATGAAACGATAAATATATATTCTCCTCAAAGATAATTTCCATGGTGTTTCCTTCGAAGACGACGCCCAGCGTTGTAGCCACCTTATCTGTGTTCTATCTGAATTTTTCTTTCGTTCGAGTTTTCTTCCAAGGCTATCTGGATCAGTCTCTCTGGATTGGCTCCTGTTACGCGTTCTTTCCATTTCTTGTGTCTGCTTTTAACCCAATTCACCATATAATATACAAGATGCCCCAGAACTAAGGAACCATACGGTAATAGCAGATTCTTCGTGTACAAATATTAAGATTTGTTTAATAAACCATAGTGAAAATGTCAATAATAACCAAGATACAGGGCGCCAAAGTTAAATTTTTTTAAATAACTTTTGAAGAATTGTACGTATATTAAAAAATTTTGGAAGTTAGGGTTTTCTTACGCGAGGAATTCAAATTTTTAACAGTTTCTATGTTACGTAGTAGAAGGCGCCACACCTACGACGCTTTCCTACTCTTTAAAACATCATAACTTTTTTGTGCTTCAGGCTATGATTTTTTTTCGTAAATATATCGAATTTTCAACCTTTTCTACGTAAAAATGATATACTTTATTGATGTCGCTAAGAGTAACCGTTTTCGAGTTATTTGGGTTTAAAATTTTCACTGCATTGCCTTTTTATGGGTATAATATTTGTGCTTAGTCAACAAAGGTTGCTGTGGCTGTTCCCATGGTACTTAAATGAACGTTTCCGCATCGATAGATTGGTCGTGGCAGTGAGTTCCCTTGGCCACCTTGTAGCCCGGATCTTAACCCGTTGGACTGTTTTTATGACGCGATATGAAATCAATTGTCTACAATAATGATAATAGTCTGGAAGAATTCATACAGATAATTCAAGAAGCCGCAAATGTTATCAGAAATAGACACAATGTTTTTCTAAATGTAAGACGTTGTCGTAGAAAAGCATTAACAAAATATGTAGAAGTTAATGGCGGTCACTTGCAGAACTTACTCAAGCAAAAATGTTTACTTATTTAGTTTTACTTATTAGAATAAAATGTGTTTTGTAAAAAAAGTGGCTATTCATTCCTAATTTAGTACTCAATAGCAACTAGTTTTAATCCGAACGCAGCAAATAAGTAAAACTAAAGCGGTTACTCGTAGCGACATCAATAAAGTATATCATTTTTACGTAGAAAAGGTTGAAAATTCGATATATTTACGAAAAAATATCATAACCTGAAGCACAAAAAAGTTATGATGTTTTAAAGAGTAGAACGTAACAGAAAAACTGTTCAAAATACCACTTTTAAAATTTTTGCAAATATTTAGATTTCTTCAAAGAGTCGGTTTAGATATAAATTAAATATAAGGAAAGGGCTTCGAGACGTCGGCATCTTTCGCTTACACCGTTACTGACTGCGACATAAACGGTAAAATTAAAAAGCAACAGTGTAATCAGTGTCATTTGAGTTCTACAATAAGTGTAGTAACTTACTTAATTGCAAAACATTAATGCTAAAACGGCTAATCGTCACGGCAACGTTAAATGGGTAACGGAATTAATTTTTATCGATTTAAAACGAAACAAGAAACCAAACGGTGCTTTCCACTAAATTATTGATTTCTGTAAGTAATTAATCTAACCTTATTGCCTATATTTATTACTTTTTGTTTGTCATCTAAAGTAATCAAATGGCTTACTTACCATCCACGACTTGACTTAGATACGTCATTTCTATAACAGCATCGTACGTAATATTCCCTTCATACTTCATAAGGACTCTGTCTATTTCTTCCCTCAATTTATCTTGAACATCCAAATTATGGGCCAATTCATAAAGACAGTACGACAAGGTTAACGATGATGTTTCAAAACCAGCAGTAAAGAATAGAAAAACTTGAGAAGCCATATCCTTGATTAATTTGGCACTGTTGCTTGCATCATCATCAATTTCTTCCACATTCAAATCCGTTTCTGTATCCAGCATTAACTGGAAGAGATCTTTCCGAACGACATTATTATTTTTTCTAAACTTTGCCGCGTCCTTGGCAAATTCTATGAAAAAGTCGGTAGAGTCTTTCTGGAAAATTGATATTCTCAACCACTGCGACAATTTAGGTAAGAGTATTTTTGCTACAACTTTTATGGATCGGTACCTCGTAGGAAATTGGATTAGATTCCTAGCATGCATTATAAAATCCCAGTTGGGATTTTTAAAACTGTTACAGTCCAAACCGTATGCACTTACACCAACAACGTCCGCGAAATAGCAAGTAGTCGTGTCTGTAACATCAACTTCTTCTTTATTTGCATCATCCAGTGCTTTCTGCATTTGGTGAGCGCATTTTAGCATACCATCAAATAGCATTTTTATTTTCGCTGGTGTAAATGCTGGAGTTAATTTTCCTCGAAGATAGCTCCATCTATCGCCCATAGCCGTTGCCAAATTTGCTACAAAGGCATCGTACGTCGTATCGTCGTTCCATAACCGTTGTGAAAACGATTCGAAATCGGTTTGCATTATCCTCTTCAATATATCAGGGTGCAGTGGTATATAAACAGGTACGGTACATATGAAACTTCCCGCATGGTCTAATCCTTTACGTTTTATTAAATCGTACACCATTTTTCCCGGGGCTATAGTATCGTCTCTCCATATCCACAACCCATTTCCAGCAGGAATTGTAGGATCTTCAAAACACTTCAAATTCATTCTTTTCCAATATCTGAACGCCCATTTACAATATATTACATACGTAGTTACAACAACAGTCAGCACAGTTATAACTGCTGCGAACACGTTTTCAATTTGCAACATAATTACTTCAAATAACTTGATTACAACAATTTAAAACCTAAAACGTTGTAAATTAATAGCGACAACTTAAGAATTTCATATTCTTCTTCTATAAAATTGCTTCCCTTACACCTGTTTTTATAAGTTTAATCAGCTTGTCCACTTTCTATTACACTTCTGCTGCAGAATAGCCCACTTTAATATTTTGTATCAATAATGTACACACACACACACATTAGAAATATAAATTTATATATGCAGTTGCAACGAAATCGTGATCTGAATAATAAAACCGTTTTAATTGAACTTCTTTTGTAAATACGGCATTAACTGCAAGAACTAGAATCGAATGAATAGATGATGATAAAACCCTGCGTTTTATTCTTTCCGTTTTTTTTGTGGAACGTCTTAATAGACGAGGTTAAGATGTTTACCCCAAAATATACGCATTAGCTAAGTTGTTGATGATCGTAGAAATTTAAATCGAAGGTTATTTAATTTATTTTTATAATGCCCTCGGGTAAATAATCCTAATTACACCTACCACCAAAATTAAAGTATATATGCTTTTTGAGGTTTTTGTTCGATTAAACAAACATGGAAAGTCCAATTTGATTAATAATGTAATGTTCTGATAATTCCCAATTTAAGCAAAAATACTCCAATTTTGATAAAATATAAATAGAAGCCGTTACTACGTATGCTATAAAAAGGAAATTTATAAGAAAACCAGAAACAGGAATAGTTATTCACACTTGATTTTCTTCAAAATAAGTCTGTACGACTTATTCACGGTTTTACTACTCAGAACAAAAGCACTGTAAATATAATGTAATTTCAAGATTCTTAAAAGTTCTCCAAGAACATATTATGGAAGCGTCTCAAACGGCATTGATTCTATTGAAGAATTTAACTGTACGAGGTGTGTTTAATTAAAACCCATTTTTGCTCTATAAAAAATTTCTTCATCAATTTAATTAGAAATAATTACCGTCACACCCACCTATCCCATTGTTTTACTAACCGATATATACCCTGCTCATAGAATTCTTGTGGCTGCTGATTGAAGAAGTTTTCCACAGCTATCTGTACTTCTGCGTCAGACCCAAACTACCGACTTTTAACGCCTTTTTCAGCGGCCCAAAAATATGGAAATCGCAAGGCGGTAGATCCGGGCTATAGGGTGGATGCTCTACAACCCTCCATTTCTTTCGTTGAAGATTTTCTTTTACCACATTAACAACATGAGGCCTAGCATTGTCGTCGTGCAGCAAAATTACCCCACGCCTAAGTTTTCTTGGACGTTTCCGTCCAATTGCTTGACTAAACTTGTCCAGTTTCATCGTACAGGTTTGCATTGACACTTACTCCCGGTTTCTTAAACTCTATCAACAAGGATCCTTCATGTCGAAAAAAATCACCTCGCCTGCAGGAGGTTATGCTTTAAACTTGTTCGGTGATGATAAACTTGAATGTTTCCACAGCATCGACGATAACTTACTGGATGGCTCGTAGTAACGGCACCAAGTTTCCTCACCAGCTACTATTGACAGAGGAACTCATAACCATTTTGCCTATAGTCTGTGAGGTGTTGCAGAGATAAGCCCATTCGCAAGCATTTTTGTTCTTTAGACAAGAGACGAGGAATCCATTGCGAACAAACTTTGCTGTAACCCAGATTACGAGCAATACTATGGACAGATCCTACACGCGCACCAACAACAATCTGACATTTCTCTAATTAAAATTCGACGATTTTTTCTAATAAGGCCTTCCACACATGCCACATTGTTTTCTGTTAATGCGGCACCTGGTCGCGGCTCATCCACAGTACCCTCTTTTCCATTTTTAAATTTTTGGCACCATTCCTTCACAGTTGGGTACGCAACTTGCTTTCACGTATGAATCTAGAATGGATGCACACCCTCAACGCATAAAAATTGTAGGACCACACGCTGATCAAACTTGGACGGATTTTCAACAACAAACTCCATTTCAAAATCGAAGTTTTACAAGTCAGAATAAAATTCAAACGCCGGAAACTTATTAATGTGTTGCTTACAAACACTATTAACAGTAGCAAACGTCATCTGAATTATTGCATTTGTTTTCAAGGCCAAGTTGATAAAAAATGGGTTTCAGTTGAACAAGCTTCGTAAATACATAGGAACATGAATTTAACCAGTTGGTGGCTATCTTTAGTGTTTTTGTAACTGCATAAAATTCTGTACTAGTAAACAACTCCATCTACATAAGTTTGAACGCGTCATGAGAATCTCTACCAAACTAAAAATAGATGTTGCACCGTCAATATTTATTGTTTATGTTTTTCTGACATGTTTATTTGGTAAAAACAAATTTTAATTTTTTAGGGCTAACAAACTTAAAGTTAAAATCAATTGACATTTGAAAATTGGTAGCGTGATAGAATACTGAAGGATTATAATACTTACATGTAGATATATACCTCTTCTTCTTCTTTTTCTGCGTCTTCCTCTTCCTCTTCCTCTATTTATTCCACTTCCTATTCATCTTCGTCTTCGTCTTCCTCTTTTTCTTCCTCTTCTTCTTTGCAAAAAATATCTGAACTCAAGTACAATTTAATCAGAGTTGCGTAGCACCTCGATCCGGTAAAGCCAGTGAATCTAGGTCTATTTACATCTGGCTTTGGTGTCTGTAGCTAGATTATATTTTAATACATCTTTTAAAGCTAAATCCCCAGATTCACTTTTCAATTTATTAAACGTTTTTGTCAATTTGCATTACCGATTAAAGAACAATATAAATTCTCGTTTTATTAATGTTTTTATTTTTAATTTACCGAAGAAAAATGGAAAACTCAAGATAGCATTAAATTCACAAAATATGCGAATCGAAATACTCGAAAAGGAGATACGAAAGAAGAAAATTATAATACAAGGAATGGAAGATAAAACCAACGAACCAGAGTTTAGAACTACAAGGAAAAATGAGAATAATCTTCAGAGATATAAAAATCAAAATAGACATGGAAAAAGACATACAAGGAATTAGAAGACTAGGAAGGAAGGAAGGGGAAAATCAGAGGAACAGTCCAATGCTGATAGACTTAATAACATGGAATAAGAAGCAGGAAATAATGAAGACCGCAAAAAATTGAAAGGGAAAAAATATCTGGATTAATGAAGACTACCCAAAGCAAATCCTCGAAGATAGAAAAAACTTAATAAAACATATGAAAAACGCAAGATACAAGAGATACACTGCAAAAATACGATACAATAAGCTACAAGTCGATAACGAAACTTACACACTGGAGCAACTAGAGAGGATGGACGCAGTAGAGGAGGCAAACAGGGAAGAGGCAATAGGAATACAAGAGATCAGCAAGAAAGGAGAATACGAATATAAAGATAAAGAACAGAAAGTCAGAAAGATACGTGAAAGATCACCCCAAAACAAGGGAGTCAAAAAAATAAGAAAATACATGAACCAATCACTTACACTGGACGACGTTCAAACAATTAGATAAAGAAAGGAATAGGACTGCCCATAAAGTAAACGACCGCTATGAAAATGGAAGGACAGAAAGGAAGGGGGAAAAGAGCACGAAAACGAACAAAAAAAACAGAGGATAGAGAAATGTGAAATATGAGGAACATAAGAATAGAGATATGGAACATAAACACACTGAATGGAAAGGAAATGGAGATAGTGGAAGACAGGAAGGAATACATTCTACAGATTCTAGGGATAAGTGAGACAAAAAGAAATAGATCAGGGAAGTACAAATATATCAGACGAGTATACTCTATACTATGCAGGAGTACAACGAGGATGGAGAGCCAAAGAAGGAGTAGGCGGCATACTAAACAAAGTAGTAAACAACAGACTAATAAATGTTGAAGCAATAAACTCAAGAATAATAAAAATAAGCTTATTGCTACAAGAAATAGTAAACGTAATACAAATATACGCGCCAGTAGAAGGAGAAGAGGAAGATAAAATAATGGAATTCTTTGAAAAAGGACAACAGACAATAGACCAGCTGAGGGAAAAAATTAAAAAATAGTTATTATGGGAGATTGGAACTCCAGAGTAGGAAAAGAAAAAGAAAGAGGCCTGGGCTGTATGGCAAAATACCGCGTAGAAATACAAAATAGAAATGGAAAAAACTGATGTAGTTCTGCACAAAAAACGAATTAATAATTATAAATACCTTCTAGAAACATAAGAAGGAGGATAGATACACCTTTATAGCAGAAGGAAGAAATGGAAGAAGCATCATAGATTTCATCACGTATACGAGAAACATGCAACACGAGGTAAAACACACCGAGACAATAACAGAGGCAGAAATAGGATAAAACTATAGACTATTTGTAGCTAATGTGCGGATAGCAGAAATAGAAACAGAAGAAGAAAAGGAATTCACTATAATTAAAATATATAAATTAAAAGATGAAGAAATCAGAAAAGGATACCAAAAAGAAGTAGGTAGATCACTAAAGGAGATAGAAATGACAGAAAAAGAATGGAAAATCGATGAAAGATGGGAAAAGCTGAAACAGACCTTCTACCAAAGAGCAGAGATAATATGCGGAATGAGGAAAATAAACTCCAGCCAAAAATGAACAAACTGGTGGACAATAAAATTAAAGGAAAAAATAAAAGGAAGAAGAAGCGTGGAAGAATTTGATATGATAGGAAGGGAAATAATATGGAGAAGCCTAATTGGCCTTAAAATAGATACAAGATACAAAATTAGTACAAGTAATAAAAAGCGTATTCCAAAATGTAACAGCAAGTAGAACAGATAAATGGATAAAGATCAGAAGACTTTGAAATGGAAAAAGAGGTGAAGCAAGGGGACAGATTAAGCCCACTGCTATTTATCATAGTAATGGATAGGTTAATAAAAAATACAAGAGGTAAAGTAGAACAAACAACAATAGGGTATAGAAACCTCACATCCACGAAACTACTTAGATACTATACGCTAGTGTATCATGGGTGTCACTGAAAGAACACGAATTTCAAATAAATGCTTTGGAAATTAGATACCTGAGGAAAATAGCGGGAAAGGCAAAATTTGACAGAGTAAGGAACTCACAAAAAAGGAATATGACTAAACAAGAACCTATCATAGAAAAATTGGAGAAGAGACAATTGAACTGGTATGGTCATATAGCGAGACTGGACCCAGAAAGAATAGTCAAGAAAGTGACATAGGCAGGAAAAGGAAGAAAAAGAAAGAAAGGTAGACTGAGAAAAACCTGGATGGAAAGGATAGAGGAAGTGGGGACAAGCAGAGGTAAAATCCTAAATGAAACGAAAATCTTGGCACAGGACCGAAAGAAATGGAAGAAGTGGATTAAGGAAACTGGGAGTATGGAACCCAGTCCGATTCCCTATAGGGCAAAAGGATGTACGACGAAAAAGGATATTTTTAATTTACCAATCCTGTATATGCAGACAGTTGCATTGAGTAAAATGCCACTCCTGTGTAACTTAATTTAGAAGACGAGCAAGTATGTACTTTACCTTTATTCAGAAAAAAGGTATACACAACTTTTTCTCACGTTGTTATAGTTGCTAGAGTTATGCTGGGCAACTAAATCCAACTTGCAAAAGTTCTACTGATTTCACATGATAAAATCTATAAAACTTTTTCAAAATTTGTGGCATATTTTTGGAATGTCAACAGTTTAATACAGCTGCAAACGTGACACACTTGGCGTGTTCTAGACTTTCCGTGCACTGTAGTGACGTAAATTTGTGATAAGTATTTCCCTCTCTCTCTCATGCTCTTCCTACTTCCCCTTCAAAGTTTACAAATGAAAGGCGTCTTAGACCTGGATGACATGACATCGAATTTTGTGAGAAATTCTGCCTGTGAGCATGTACAAATAGGTCACAATTATGTTGACATCTGTGAGAAAACTGCCAAAATAGTCATGTGACTGTTGATAAAGTAAAATTCCATTAAGGTTACATTAGGTTTATACATAAGTTCGTAGCGCTTTTTTTTATGTACTTTACATGCACGCACTACAAAACAAACGTGCTGCAGCAATAAAGACCGCGAAGGAGATAAAAAAGTGCGGTTAGCGCCGTCGTGGCGGCGTATACATATGGTAAACATATTCTTCTTTATCCGCTGTAGTCGTTGATAAACACTAAAAATTCTGTAGGTTTTAGAATATGAATCTACAGAACCTTGCTGTATGACACGACACAAAATTATGTACAAACACTTCTGAGTCATACTAAACTTATGTTCAGCATTAGCTACATTTACAAGGGTTCCCCGGTTTGAAAACTCAAGTAGTGTTTGTAATTTGACTGACAATAATTGATACTTTTCCAGTTTTGCCTTTTTTTACATGTCTATCTCTGTGTCTACCTTCTATTTCTCCGCAAAATTGGTACTTTATTTAAAATTTCAATTTTGTTTAGTTAAATAGAATTTTTCTTACGTATTATGGGCAACAACTTTAGCCTCACTATTACTGTGGCTCAATATATACCACAGTGTTGTAGTTTTCAATTAAACACAACTTGTTATTTATAAAGTATTTTATTTTAACAATTTAATGTTGCGAGTCGAAACTGACTTGCTTTGAAGAGTGAAAAATTTCAACTAACTGCTGGTCACCACACATTTGTGACCAGTAAAGGTGGCATCTACCCTGATCATATTACAAAGAGAATGCCGTCCTTATTTTTAGGAAACCCAGCGGCTGCACTCATGTGGTTACAATAAATTATGCCAATAATTTACGTAAAGTAAAATAAGTGAACGCAACATACCGCCCCCGTTGAAAGGTAGGCTTTCAACAATTAAACACCTTAAATTACTTACATTCTACCACAGTTAACAAGTTATTACACGTTACAAGAACACAATATAAATGCATGATTATGAAAACTAAATTACCAACAGAAAGAAGCAAAACAAAATGAAACACTGATATAACACTTTCAGTTTAAATCGTCATTGTCGATTGGCAGCAAACAAAGTTTTGTTGTTGCCCGTTTCACAACACCATTTTTGGTTTTAACTGTTGCCGCCCGAATAACACCATCCCGTCCTGGGTGAACTTCAACTATTCTTCCTAATAACCACTGTAATGGTGGCAGTTGGTCATCCTTCAGGATCACCATAGTGTTGGGTCCTAAATTGCAGTTTGAATAATGCTGCCACTTTTTCCTTGTTTGTAATTGGCCGAGATACTCTGATGACCACCGTTTCCAAAAGTGTTGCAGTAATTGCTGGACACGTTGCCAGCGAGATAATCGGTTCATCTTTATTTGAGTTATGTCTGGTTCTATAGGAGCAACCAGTGAGTCTCCAATAAGGAAGTGGCTTGGGGTAAGGATAGTAAGGTCATCCGGGGTGTCGGATAAAGCAGTTAAAGGTCGGGAATTTAAGCAGGCTTCAATTTGCGTTAATAATGTGTACATTTCGTCATAAGTAAGTGAAGCCACTCCGATTATTCGTTTCAAATGGTGTTTAACCGACCTAATACCAGCCTCCCACAATCCTCCGAAATGAGGTGACCTGGGTGGTATAAAATGCCAAGTTATATTGTCATTGGCTAACGCTTCAATTACCCCGGTATTAAAGGCTTGATTTGTAAATAATTTCTTAAGTTCTAGGTTTAATTCGCGATTCGCGCCTGTGAAGGTCGTAGCATTATCCGAATAGA
>JABXWE010001005.1:0-45575 GCA_014611495.1 Limonius californicus
GGCTGTCCGCAAGGAGGCGTCCTCCCGCCCTTACTATGGACCCTTGTTGTAGATCAGCTCCTGCATAAGATGGCAGAAGCCAGGATGGACACTCTAGGTTACGCTGATGACCTGGTGATCATTGTCCGGGAATTCTGTCAAAGTACGATCTCGTACCTTATGCAAAGAGCAATAACCATGATACTTTAGCGCTGAACAGGAATAATTTACGCATACTCACAGGTCAAGTCTGCAAATTAAAAAGTAATTATCGTTTATACATGATTTTATGCCTTTTTCTTTGGTACGATCGACAGCACGTCAGGCGTAACACCACCAGGATAAACTGAACTCTGACTACTATGGCGCACATTCTCCGTGCGGCCGGTACAAAGTCCAAAGTGTTACGCTTGACGTGCGGTCGACTGTACTATACATACAAATATGTATTCAAAGAGATTTGTCTCAATACTTGAAAAATCAATTTTTACCATCTTTTCGTTCTTTCCAGATTGTGAGTGAACTATTAGTCTCACAGACTTCGTTCTGTGCTTTAATGAAAGCAAATTAAATGTACTACAACTTTACTTTTAATGACTTTTCTCATAGAACGAGCGATTTTGCCAATATTTTGCTCCGAAGAGGAGCAAAACTTAAAATTGTCAATTTTCGGGAAAAATGGACCATCTTCGAAGGGCCACAGCTTGGTCCCTATAGGGTTTATAGAGCTGCGGTTGGGCTTAAATTGCTGAAAATTTAATTAACTTTAAAAAGTACTAAGATTTGTTTGTCGAAAAGCGCATAGTTTATGACTTTTAGAGCCAAATGTCAAAAAAGTCCCAAAATATCGCAGTTTTTCGCGTGGTGCGCAGCGAGCACAAGTTTTTCGAAGTTGCAAATTTGGATTCACACTACCCTAAGTGGTCCATACAACATACCAAAAAATCAGAACTACATCATGCTTTGCGAATTTAATGTCGACTTTTACTGGGCTAAATAATGCTTTTTTGTTGGAAAGCTTTCATAGGTAAATTAAACTTCTCTTATGCGAAGTTTAAGAAAAATCAGAAAGCACTTCCAATACTTCACACAGCTACAAATTTAGAAAAAAACATTAAGTCCATATTTTTAACGGACATTTATTATTGAACGTTATTATTTCAAAACTTTGTTTTTTTAATTTTGTTTTTATTTACCATTTAGCAAACCCAACAGAGTTAAATATAAGTTTTATACATTTCAAAATTAGTGGGTTAATTTCGTTTTCGTATATGGAAAAATAAAAAAGTTGCCGGAAAGGAGATAACAAAGATAAATATACAGAAACTTTACATAAAAACTGGTTAAGGAGAAAATAGTGTAAAATATGGAAATAGAAATATGAATGAAACATTGGAAATACTAAGGAAAACATGTAGAACTATAAAACAGACATGTGAAACTAAACAAGTAGATACCAGATTTAAAAAACAATACGTGGAATGAAGGAATAAAGGAAAAGTATCAAAAAAAAAATGCAGAACAATACAAGAAAACTACAAAAATAGGAGATGGATAAACCGAAAATATTTTTGAAACGCACTTAAGCTGTATTAAATATAAAAGAAGAATAATTTAGTTACATATATGAAAATGTCAGTTAAACTATGAAGAGAAGTTCATGGGACTTAGATGTTCAGCTTAACAGAAATACAGAATGCAATTAGAATAATCCGATGTGGAAAAGCTGCTGGAAAAAAGAAGTAACACTGGGAACAGTGAAACTGAGAGGACAGGGAGTTGCAGTGGCAATCAATGTATAGAAATAAAAACTATAAACAGTAAATTTACGAATAAATATAAGCAAAAGCAAATTCGCATGAAGATTAGCAAGGGTCACACTCCAATGCAGGCAATATTACCAGGGAATAATGAACTAGAAGTACTATCTGTCCCAGGATTCTTGTTCCTGACGTCATCTGCATATGAAGTAATCAAAGAAATAACTGTTTAGCACTTTTGCATTTGTTACCGTGTGATAGACAGAGAAAACAACAGAAATTGATTTCTGCTATCGCGCCAGCTAAGTTACGACGTGTGCCTAATAGACCCGGCAATACATACGAGTGAAACAGAAATAGTACAGCACTGTCGAAGTTTGGTCGGCCGCCAACCGTCTTATGAAATTGGTTTTTAATTTGATTTCGTGTTTGTGTCAAATTGTACCGATTGTTTATTTTGTGGTTGCAAGTGGATTTTTGCTGTTTTCCTGGCCTTCATTAGAATTACAAACAGTTCTTTTCAGAACTCCTTGTGTTTACAAGCATTTTTCGTATCAGGTATGCAGTCGGCTTCGTAAATTTCTTGGTTAGGTTATGCACAAATGTTTGTTTATAGAAGCAGTTTCGAAGTCCTTACAGCAATGCCCGGCAAACGTTTAAATTCTCAAGCCCAAGCAATGATTATTTCGCTTTTAGACTACTTTGAAGCAGAGAAAGTAAATGGCAGGCCACTGTTACCACTAACTGCAGTTCGTGTAACTGCAGTTCGTGAAGTAAGTAAGTAAAGCTATTCATAGTACGTAATATTAAATAAATCTAAATTTTAGAGAGTAGCAAATGCATTAAAAATCAGCGAAGCAAGTGTTACAAGGATTAAGCAGAAGAGTAAAAGAAATTCGATTTTGTCTAGTCCAGGAAAGTCAAGGTCTAGGCGTAAATCAAAATCCACCAATTTACACGATGGTGTGAAGATGGCAGTTCGAGATACACTATACGACATGCATAAACAAAGTACTTAAATAATTAGAGGTTAACTTAAGATATTTAAATAAATTGTAAATTTTTAGAAAAGCATGTTACATTGGCCACGTTGGATACTGAGTTAAGGGCTAAACAAATATCACAAATTAGCAGAAGCAGTTTACACAGGTTCTTCCTTCCATCGGCTTTAAATTTGCAAAGGAAAGTAACAGAAGATTTTTAGTGGAAAAAACTAATATTGCTGCCAAGCGAGGGTGCTTTATGAGAGAATGCGTGAAAAATTTAAAGTCTCCTATTAGAGATATCATTTTTCTAGACGAAACCTGAATTTACTCTAAGGGAAACCCAATAAAATCATGGATAGACAGTAATGTGAAGAGCGTCCGGAAACCTGAAGGCTATGATGGCAAACGTTACATAATTCTGCATGCTGGTGGTATGGGAGGCTTTGTTAATAATGCAGGTTTAATATTTGCTTCAAAATCAAATTCTACTGATTATCATGGAGAAATGATTGGTGATTTCTTCTTCAAATGGGTAAAAGAACGGCTACTCTGCAATTTGGAAGGACCTTCATTAATAATTATCGACAATGCTCCGTACCACAGCATCTTGCTTGAAAAGCAACCCGCTTTGACATGGAGAAAAGCTGAAATTGCCCAATGGTTGATTAACAATAATGTGTCATTTGAAAATACGATGAACAAAAATGAATTATTCGCGCTAGCAAAGTTAAATCAAAAACCAAAAAGATATGTTATTGATGAATATATCAGAGAACAAGGCCACGAAGTTCTTCGCTTACCACCGTATCACTGCGACTTCAATGCTATAGAGTTAGTATGGGCTCGAGCAAAAACCTATTACAACAAACATATAGGTAGAGATGGCTACGGGGATACACAGGTCTTAGAAATGTGGAAGGAAGCCTTACAGCATGTTGGTCTAGATGTTTGGGAAAACTGTGTAAGGCATACGAACGTACTCATCACAAAGTGGTACGAACGTGAGCAACTCATCGAAGAAGCCATTGAAGAAATTAAACCATTAGTAATTCACGTATCTGGTTCTGATACTAACAGCGATATGTCAAGTGAAAATGATATGGAAAAAGAAAATGGCATGACCCGGTGTTAAAATTTATTTGTAAACGTCGTTAATTGTTTTTTACATTTATTATACTGTAGTAACCAGAATTAGCAAAAATATTTAATTTACATTACTTTAAGCTCTTTGTTGTATTACCTTTTTTAATATTTTGCTCAAAAATTGTTATGAATGTTAGGCTCATTGGTTTGTTCAGCAGTGTATTAAATAAATTATTTTGATCTAGTTGGTTTGTGCCTAATCGTAATATGCAAGTAATTGAAAATTGCTTTTCGCCATTAACTATTTGACGTGGACAAAAGTATGCCTCAACAATAAAAGCTATTTGTGCTGTAGTATAAACAATTTTTAATAAAAATACTAAGATAATTAATGTATACTACTGACAGTTCATAAATTTGACATTTCAATGAATTTTATTTTTATTAATCAAAGACATGACTTCAATTTCCTTGGATAACTGGAGCTGAAATGTAAATGATCACAGACTACCTAAGACTGAGGTTCATTTCAATACACTGTGCAAAGTTATAAAACCTAACCTCACTTTTTGACTTTGACAATTGACCGGAAGTTTCATTATTATAGTTGTTAAATTACCAACTTGGTAGTTAATCTTAACTCATACACATCTGCGTGTGACGTCAGGAGCAAGAATCCTGAGACAGATTTGTACACAATGATGCATACCTACAATTTACAATTACTGAGAATAGTGAGAAAATGGAATGAAAAACGATAAATGGAATAAACAAAGCGACTCAATTTATCACTTAATAAATAAACGGTAGATAAAGTAGAGTTTTAGAGTAATTACCTATCTAATATTAACACAAACATCCTGCTTTATAAGTGGTTATTTTTATTTTAAATAATAAAATGATTGTTTACTTAATAACTTGATGATGCCACAGCTATGCAGTGGTAATAAAACGAGGATATGCCTACCCCCGGGGATACTCCCAGATATCTTAGGGAGTGCCTCAAATTTTATACATACTTCACGAATGATCACAACTACACGAAACCATTTCTTTCCAGAGCAAACTTGTGTATTGTTTTCTACTTCTAGCATTCCTTACTGAGTAGCAATAGTTACCCATGGTATAGATTCTACTAATTTGCACTTGTTTTACAATCACTGGACAAAGAAACTTTTACAATACTGTTAAATTTTAAAATGGCTTTGTCATCTGGCCTACTCTACTAAACTATGAAATCTTGCAGCTGTGCTCATTAAGGCGCCAATAATACTGTGGTCCTATAATCATAAGTGCTATTTGAACTGCACCAACAATTCTGGGGGTACAAAGTTAAGTGGAACAGTGTACGGGAGGAAAAAGGTTGAATACCACCGCCTTATAACAACCACAGCCTGTCTTAATGGAAATTTTTTTTATACACATGTTATTTGAGCACTCTAAAATACCTCTATGTGTGAAATTTTGATGAGGCCCTTGCTCCATCACAGCCATGTCTTGCCTTGTACTAGTTTGAGTATTTGGAAGGTTATTAAAAATTCTTTTATAATGGTTGTATACAGCAACTGATAAAACCTACAAATAAAATTGGCATTTAAAATTAAGATTGCATATACAATAACCCCATCGTTACCTTTTTTGCATGATCTTGACCAACTACATGTTTGTTGAGATAGTCATATATTTTCTTGGGTGGTGGTGGTGGCTTACGAAAGAACCCAGTCTTCGTTTCAACTCCTTCTTTCTTCTTGCTGTCAACTTCACTTAGCACAACAAAAAAATGATGGCATTTTTCACATTTTACAAATCTAGTGGAGCTCACAAATGTCTCGACGTGAGTGCATGGATCCCCACATTTGGGACATGATAGAGTGTTCTTATTTTTTCCACCTCCAGTACCACCGCCAGGAGTAATAGGAGGAGGAGCATTGCTGGAAACATCTTTTGAAGGTGTTGAGGTGTTTGGAGGCTCACCAGAAGCAGCCGATTTTAATATTACTATGCTCGTTGAAAGCGGCTTGCAAGGTAAGGGAAACTGTCTAGCGTAAGTTGCTGTTAAAACACCTGTTGACAGAAAAATATGTTGTAATTCAGAGTCTAAATTAATTGCCTACTTTAAATTAAATTGACATTTTAACCGAATTCAGGCATAGCAGTATTCTTGTTATTATAGCACAATAAGATAAAGGTTATCATACAGGTTACCATAATACGTATAATTCGTAACATGATTGTTTAAATGAATAAACTTGCCGATATGAATTAATCTTATTTTTCCAATTGGATAAAGAATAAATTGGGGTTAACTGCAATTAAAACATCAATTTGCTTATATTTAGTTTCCACATTATTAATTTTTTTCCTGCACATTCAAGTATGTAAAACATGAGGTCATATAGTCTTAATAATTAGGTCATAGTAAACAACTTAATTCAATGCCGAAATACACTTTAAATTAATCGCTGTGGTAAATTTTATTGCAGTATTTGTTAAACGTGGGTATCTATACACAAATACAAGTGGGTGGTATTTACAAAAAGAAAAAATTGGCATCTCTTCAAAGATGTGCATAAAACCCAATCTAGACAAAATAACACAAAACTTCTGCTATTGCCAACTTATTTAATAAATAAAATAATTAATTCATAGTTCAATACCGGTAACACTACTTTGGACCACATGATGGATACTACTGTTAATACGACAATTTCATTTTTCAAATTTCTCACTTACACACTACCTGGTACAATTGTTCTACTCTATGTAGACACCCTCCGACTAACAACTAGGTTTGAAAAGGTTTAAAACTGCTCACCATGTTGTAGTTTCGAAGATCGAGCAGCGAAGGCAAATTTACCAGCTGAAGCCAATCTGCATCGGACACTAGTCATTTTAAAGATAAGCTATGAAAATATCACGATCCAGAACATAAAAGCACCTCGTCACCTTTGCGTAGACATATAATCGAAACTAAATTTTGAAGCTGCTGTGAAAACCTTGATAAGATGTCAAGGTCCTAATGTCATGACGCAACAAAACAAACAGTATTTGTACGAAGTGATCACAACTTGGAAACAAAAACGTGTTTATTAGTAATGCAACTTATTCTTGTAAGTCTCACTGGTCTATGTTTTACATTAAACTTAAAATTTGGTGGAATATCGACATGACTTGTATGGAGTTTTTACTTATGTTTATGTTACTTGCGTAGGGGATGTTGTATTTTGACAGTTTCACAAAGTTTGACGTCTACACTTCGACGATGGCACCACCTACCGCATGTGCGCATAACCACGATATACTGAATTAGCCAGACTTGTTCTTTATAGTTTTCGACAATTTTATTTCAAATGATACCCGTATGGCGCCACATTACATACATGAAAATAAGCAGACATATTTTTAAAAAACTAATGGCTTGCCAGCGTTTTCGTTAAAATTTGACAGTTTAGTAATTTTTGTATTGGAGTTTATTCAATAATTAATTTCTGTTTTGCCATGACTGTGTACATCAATATCGAAACTAGATATATTTACCAAACAGAATAATATTAAATAAATAATTACATTCTTTATATATATTTTTCGGCAGAGGTATTTTTTCAGTAAATCTACATTACTTGAAATATTCTTCTAACATTCTTCACAGGAATTATTGGGAAAATTGCACTTAACTTGTAATATTGCTTTCAACGTAAGTTGAGTTTTTTCTGAGGAGAACTTATTCACCACTAAAAGAACTTTTACCATTGCACCATTGGTGCTTGGCAAGCATAATGCAAATCAAATACTTTAATATATTAATACAGGAAACTCATATAAGTTTAGCATGATGAAATGCGAGACATTGATAGTGGCGTCATCTAAGCAGTTCGGTGGGCAAGTTTCAGTAAATTTGGATAATAAATTTACAGATTACTGTTTCAAATTCATTTTAATAGTTAAAAACCTAACCCTACAAAATGTTATAAACTTATTAAACTTACAAAGTAAAGTAAAATATCATAATTATCAAATATTATTAATTAAATAAGGGTTTTGCTATAAGAAAGTAAATGGCATTTGCTTTAAATGTGCCACAAATGTTTTCGACAGCTGCCAAATACAAATCTTAGTGGCCCACCAAGCCGCACGGATCGCTGCAGTCAGTGTCACGAGTTTTTCGGTCAAGTTTCCTGTATTAATATATTAAAGTATTTGATGCAAATCCTATTACTTTCTTAATATTCCTGAGTGCAAGATGCATGGAAACCAAACTCCACCCCCTTTGTTTAGTGGTTTCACTTGAGTTTGATATGGGCGTAACGAAATGTTGGCCACTAGATGGCAGTAGGGACGTTCGAGTACTTCCAAAGATGTCAAATTTATCTTACCCACGTCAAATTATTATGCATTTTGGTTAAAATGTAGCAAAAACGGTTTAGTGTGGCTGAGTGTATTTACCTTGCGGCATTTACAGTACGTCAAAACTGCGATTAATTAAAATACAACCTACTACAGAAGTGTAGCGCATGGAAAAGTATGTTGTTTAATTGAGATTAAGATTAATAAATATTTTTTTGAATGTACTTGTTTCTTAACGAAACACGTAATTCAAAAATTAACACAAAGGATTAACAAACCTTAAATTGTTTACTCTTTGTTGATGGAGATTAATATTTAAATTAAATAATATTCTTGATTTGAGGAATACAATCAACAGACTGACATTTTATAAAAAAGATATTGAAACGCCCTGGGAACTGACTTAGAGTCATCAAGGATTTGTCTGATGTATTAACTGCACCTTATCCATAAGATTTGTAACTTACGCTTATATAAATTAAATTGATCCAAGTTTAAATTACAGTTTACACCATCTAGCTATCCAGTGGCGTGCGGTACATGGATGCAAGGGAAGCAATGCATCCCCTAAAATTTCCAGCTAGCAGTTAAATGTATATATTTTAAGTGAATTTCCAATTTTTTCTTTCGAATTCCTACAACTTCTCAAAATACTATACATTTTTATAAAAAGTACCATTGCTGACAACGGCGCGGATGCATTTGTGTATGCTGAATCCAAAGCCTTCACTGGAACTGCTGACTTATCAGCGTTTCCCCGGCGGGCCGCGCCGGTCGGCCTAAAATGACGGTGCAAGTGGATGCAATTCAATTAATGAATCCGCGTACCCTGTCTGCAGTTAAGAGAATAGGCGACGCGACGGCTAGTGCGCAGAGCGGCGAATATATCTAGCAAATAGCACTGTATGTGTGTGCTGGATGCAATATGAAAATTGAATCCAGCAGTTCTCTGATAGACTGCCACCTGTCCACTATCGCAAAGGGTTTCGTTTCGCTAATATCTACTTGTGCAAAGCCAAGTTTCGATATATAAGTAATTGAATAATTTATTATAAATAATAATTAGCGTTAGGCATTCAATCGAGAAAGTTTTGATTTTGTTTTTAGTTTAGTTTTTCGGGCTCGATGGATGTAAATCCACAACCGGGTACAAGTACAGACACCCAGGATCAAGCTGAAAATGATGATTTAAGGGAACATTTTTTAATAAATTTGAATGGTTTTTATGACATATTTGCTCATACCTACATAAACTATTACAAGCGGTATTTATTTACTCAACCTCAGGCAATTTGGTACCAGTCGACAGCGTTATTCTGTTTATTTCTTTTTTTTCCAAAAAAATTCAAGACCCCCCTTTCTACCGGGGGGCGTACGAAGGGGTACTTCGTACCCCCCAGATCCCGCGGATATCCCCATTTGAAAATTTCCTAATAGAAATGCATCCCTCACTTCAAAAGTCACCGCACTCCACTGTAGCTATCAAATACTTTAATATACAGGAAACTCATATAAGTTTAGCATGATCAAATGCAAGACATCGATAGTGGCGTCATCTAAGCAGTTCCGTGGGCAAGTTTTGTAATTTTGAATAACAAATTTACAGATTACTTTTTTAAATTCATGTTACTAAATAAAAACCCAACCCTACAAAATGTTATAAACTTAAGCACTTATTTAAACTTACAAAGTAAAGTAAAATATAATTATCAAATATTATTAATTAAATAATGCTATAATAAAGTAAATGGCATTTGCTTTAAATGTGCGGCAAATATATTCGACAGCTGCCAAATACAAATCTTAGTGCCCCACCAAGCCGCACGGAGTGCTGCAGTCAGTGTCACGAGTTTTTCGGCGGAGTTTCCTGTATTAATATATTAAAGTATTTGTAGCTATGCAACGGGTTTGAAACTTTGCTGAAATAATGTTTCATTATTGCGTATGAAATGATCAGGTTTTCACAAAAAAAATTAATAATTATAAGAAAACAAGAACAACAACAAGAGCAAAATTAATAATGTGTAACATCGCCATGAACAGCAATGCAAGCATTTACTCTTTGTGACATGCTTTCTACCAAATGGTCTATGTTCTCCTGGGGTATCTTGTTCCATATAACCTCAAGTTGGTGTCTCAGCTCGTCTAAGTTGTTAGGAGCTCTTGGCAATAATCTTAGTCGCCGGCCCATCATGTCCCAAAGATGTTCGATCGGCGATAAGTCCAGTGATCGTGCAGGCCAGGGCAACATTTGTAAATGTGTGTGTGTGTGGACGTGCGTTATCCTGTTGGTAAATATTGTTTGGCAACGTCTGCATGAATGGTACTAACAACGGTTCCAGGACATTATGAATATAGCGATGAGCATTTAAAGTGCCTGGGACGAACACAAAAGGTGATCTTCTACTGAAACAAGTCGCACCCCGAACCATAACTCCAGGTGTTAAAGCTGTTTGGCGTCTTTCAACAAACTCTAGATTTCGTCTTTCTCCTCGATATCGACGTACTTTCATACGGCCGTCATTTGCCCACAAATAATAACAAATTGATGAGAGACAGTAGACGAACACCACAACCACTTGATTTTTTTTTATGGAAATAGTGATCGTTTCATATGCAATAATAAAACATTATTTTAGCAAATTTTCAAATAATTTTTAATGGGTAGTGCATTTCATATGAAACTGAGCGTATAAATATGAATTTTCTGTAGAATTGGGGCCTTTCACAACCAATCGTGAATGTAAAAGTGGATTCTCTTAAAATTAATTGTAGAACGCTTACTCGTTGGCATTTGGCACCTGCTAGCTATCATGAATACACCATGCTTTAAGGCAATTTTGTTATGTTCTGTTAAAATTTGCCGCTCTATATGAATTAATATCGTAATTTGATTGCCGCTTCGTAAGAATCTATAACGTTATTTGAATTGCTGTTTGTATACAGTTTTGGTTACTATGCGTCTTTCTAAGTTTGAGTTACGTTGCCAGTTCCTTTTGTGTCGAAACTGCCGAATATTGTTTTCTCTCGCGCTTTGCCTTAACGCTTCCGAGAACTCACGTGTTCCTTATTCTAGAACTTTTCATAACATTTCGTAATATGGTGCAACCTTTTGGGGAAAGGGCAGATTTCCGTTGCGAAAGTTCGTCAGTCAGCTTTACGTCCCGAATGACTCCGGGCCTTCTCAAATTACATATTCGGGGAAGGGCCGTTACGGAAAATGGTACTGGTCAAGAATATGGGTCCCAAACCATGTTAATAATTACATAATGTAAACATTTGCTAACCTAACCTAACCTAACCTGGTACTGGTCAAGGTTAGGTTAGGTTAGCAAATGTTTACATTATTTAATTAGAACATGGTTTGGGACCCATATTCTTGACCAGTGCCCTTGCAGGAAAAGTATTTGTAAACTTCATATTCTAACTGCTGTGGTTACACAAGTGAACATGAAAAAAAGTCATGTTTAAAAATTATTCCGTAGTGTGTACTAAGAAACTAACAGTACCGAAGATACCTCTTACTTTAGAATGGTAGCATATTACTGACCGAATGTTTACCGAGACAAAATGGAATGCACATTTGTGGCTATTCTTCAAAAGTTGCCATGTAAATAATTACATTGATGATATTATTGTTTTAGTAATACAAGCACTATATTTGACCAAGTGTAGTTTAATAGAAGCAATATTATATTTGGAATACACCTTTGGCAGACACTATCTGTATTCATCAATGGTTTTTTTTGTGTAATACCAGTGATGGTACCTGAAGTTTGAAGCAAAAAGTGTTTGCAGTTTTGGTAGGACAGTCTTGTAGTTTTTACTTTTGCTTTTCAGTAAACATTAAATTGCAGTGTATATCTTGAAAACCACATTCCAAATATTTTTGCTACCCTGTCCTTCTCTTCAAAGCGTTTTGACTCAATCATATTATAACTGGAAGCCACAGGCCTACATCCACGAAAAATAAACACAGACACACAAATAATACTGCATTTTGGGTTTTCGTTACCGAATATTTATTTGGCTTTAAGTTAGAATCACAATATTACTGATAAATATAGATGGTGTTTAAACTGCAAAAAATGAGATGTTCAGTTTGATTTCAGGGCATATTAGAAAAATGGTGAACTTGGTGGACAATCCATTTGCAAAAATGAAAAGCGAGCCAAATCAACCACTTTTTTTTTTGAACAGATGACAATTAGCATGCAAAAAGCAAGTTAAGTAGCGATGCCTACTGAAAAAATTGCAAGTCTCATCGACTTATAAACTACAATTACTACTAAGCATGCAGTTTATAGAAATTAAAGTTGTGATAGCATTTATTGCAGATTCAAACTAAATATATACAAAATAATTTGTACTACCTTGGAGTAATGGTTAAAATCTATAATGGCTTGTACCTTCCAACACATCGGTGAAAGCGTGCGATTTTTTCATACTTGACAAATATCTTCGCTTTGCAGTGGGCCTGTTTAATATCATTTTATGCAGATAAAAACTGCTTGCACCATACCAATAAAAATTGTTCACTAATAAATAGTTATAAAGTTGGCGTTAATAAAATTTAGCTTACTAGCAACAAAATACTAGAATATAGACTAGCATCTGCAAAATACAAGCTCCTTTACAACAAACTGCACTTGTGTGCACTGGTTTATTAATACTGCCAATGTTATAATGGTAACAAATTTATCTAAAATCATAAATAAAATAAATTACTTGAAATTTTTAATGTTACACAAATTGCATCATCAAAATTTTTGGTTTCAACAGTGTACAACGCTGTACACTGTAAATTAAAAGGAACTAGCTAATATAAAGTTGTCAGTAATTCTAACAGCACACGTTATACATTTTACATTGTAAAGCTAGTAACAGAGTAATTACTCTACTGCACTTTTTCACAAATTGCATTTGTAAATTCTGAGCATTTGGCTTTACCACCTAAGTCGCCAGTAAGATATTTTGCCTCTTTTATTGTCGCAAAGCATGCATTTTCAATTTTCGTTGCATGATCATTTAAGCCCATATATCGCAGCATCATCACGGCAGACAACAACAATGCAGTGGGGTTGGCCTTATCTTGGCCTGCTATGTCAGGAGCGGTTCCATGCACCTAGTAACATTAAAAAATAAATCGTGATATAAATTCTGTAAACAATTTTTTTATTTAGTACTTACAGATTCAAACAATGCTCCATTGAGACCAATATTGCCTGAAGGAGTAAGTCCAAGACCTCCTACAAGACCGGCACACATATCAGAAAGGATATCACCGTATAAGTTAGGCATAACCAATACGTCATATTTGTTCGGATCTTGTACCATATTCAAACACACAGTGTCCAAATACTTTTCCTCAAATTTAACATCAGGGTATTTTTCTGCCATTTCACGGCAGCAACGTAAGAAAAGACCATCAGACATTCTCCTGTAACCCAAAATAATAATTAACTATATAATTTAGCATGCATTATAAATTTACCTACATAATATTAGCTTTATGTACAGCTGTAAGCTTCTTCCGCTTATTTTCCTTTGTGTATTGGAAGGCAAATTCGGCAACACGTCTGGAAGCATCTTCAGTGATCAACTTAATACTCTGTACCACTCCATCGACAATTTCATGTTCTATACCAGAATATTCACCTTCAGTATTTTCTCTTATTGTTATAACATCTACATGATCATACAAGGTTTTGTAACTAAAAAAATGGTGTTACATTTGATTAACAAAAAAAAGTTTACTTACCCCTCTAAAGAACGGCAAGGCCTTACGTTTGCATACAAATTGAATTCTTTTCTTAGGGCAAGATTCAAAGACCTATGTCCTTTACCAATAGGCGTCATAAGAGGTCCCTTCAGACCAATTTTGTTCCGGTTTACCGAATCAATAGCAGATTGTGGGATGCCAAATTTTCCATCGGGGCCCTACCAATTAAAACTGCTATAAACTACATTCCAATCTGGAAGTTCACACACATTTCACTTACTCGTACTGGTGTGACATCAACTGATTCCCATTCAATTGGCACGTTGGCGGCAGCAAATATCTTCTGAACAGCTGCAGAAATTTCCGGCCCAATTCCATCACCAGGGATTAGTGTACACTTCTTTCCTTCACTGCTATAAAAGCGTGCATTTGTAGCCCTCGGTGTAGTCTGCAAAAAGAAGCATGTGACATTTCACATAACCTCGAAATTGGCCGCCAATCCTAATGTCGCACCAGTTACATAATCAATAAAATTCTTACTTTTATTGTGGATTTTTTGGGCTCTCGAGAAATAATCTTATCGAGCAGCTTTTTAAATCTACCAAAATTAGAATTTCCAAAATATTTTGTATAAATGCCAGGCATATCGAAAAGTGTGAAGGTTAAATGATCACAGGGATTGTTAATAAAATCAGATAATTAGCTACGTAAATTGAAGGGAATTAGAAAAGTACTCACTAAACGTCTGATAATTGTTGCTGCCATAATTTACTACAAGACAGAGCGTTATCAAAATCTGAGTGCAAAGTCTTGAGGTCTGTCCCTGATAACTGCTCAAAATACCTGCCAAGTCATGTGACCAATTTGCCGCCTATTTTTAAACATACAACATTTCCGGTATAAAATATATTAATTATATACAAAATAATAGGTTATAAACAGAAATACCATCATGTTTTAAATAAGCGTTTATTCTTGTGTTAAATGTTCTTCAGCATTTTGATCAAAACTAATAACTCTATTTGTTCAGCACCCATTTCTTCCTACTTCCTTCAATTAGGTAGTACTACTAATATATAGTCTTAAATACGTTCTTTAAATTGCCTGAAAGGAGACTTATACATGGAGAGCACCAGCAGATAATAACAACAACGTAGTTAGAAACCAAATAGACTATGTATTGATAAATAAACGATATCGCAATTCCATCAAATCGGCCAAAACATACCCGGGCGCAGATGCAGCAACTGACCACAATCCAGTGATAATAAAATTCGAAGCACGATTAAAGAAACTAACATCGCAACAGAACAAAAAACAACTACAAATATCACAATTAAAAAACCAAACAACAAAAGATCAATTAACGGTGACAATTAATAAAGAATTAAAAATAGATATAGGTAAATATGAAGGCAGACCCAAGTAATAAATGGGAATCATTCAAAAACGCAATAATGATCCCAAGTAGAGAAATATTAAGAAAACCAAAGATCAATATTACAAATAAAACATGGATGACGGATGAGATACTGGAATTGATGGAAAACAGAAGGCAATATAAGAATAGAGACAATGACATGTATAAAACTTTACATAAAGAAATAAGAAGAAAAATACGAGAAACCAAAGAGAAATGGTACACAGATATATCTGCAGAAATAGAACAATTGTAAGCAAGACACGATGATTTTAACTTGCACAAGAAGATAAAGGAAATGGCGGGTATAAGAAAATCAAATAAAAATAATATCCTACTAGATAGAAAATGGTAAAATAATTCCCGATATCAAAGAGAAATCAGAAAGATGGAAAGAGTATATCCAGGAACTATTCGAAGATGAAAGACAACAAGATACAATAGAAGAAAACATAGGAGAAAATACAGAACGAAACAGTGGCCTATATATAACAAAAGAAGAGGTAACACATGCAGTAAAGTTGGCAAAATGCAATAAGGCCCCTGGTCCTGATGAAATTCCAGCTGAGATAATAAAATTAACCAAAGATGAACAAATAGACGTATTGGTGGATTTATATAATACAACATATAACACAGGAATAATTCCTACAGAAAGGCTTAAATCGACATTCATAACTTTGCCCAAAAAAGCTAACGTAAGAGAATGCAACGATCATAGGACAATCAGTTTAATGAGCCACACTCTTAAGATATTCCTAAAGATATTACATCAAAGAATTTTCAGGAAGTTAGAACAAGACTCTAGTGAAACCCAATTGGGTTTCAGAAAAGCAACGGGCACAAGAGAAACCCTGTTCGCATTGAATGTGTTAACTCGGAGATGTATGGATATCAATCAACCAATATATGTTTGCTTCCTCGACTACAATAACGCATTCGACAAAGTCCGCCATAACTACCTCATTTGACTACTTAAAAATAAAAACATAGATATGAAAGATGTCAGAATAATAACTCAATTATATTTTAACCAAACTGCTAATGTAATAGTGGATAACGAGTTATCAGAAGAAATACAGCTACAAAGAGGTGGAAGGCAAGGATGTGTACTTTCGCATTTACTCTTTAACCTATATTCAGAAGAAATAACCAAGAAAGCACTGGAAGAAATATCAATTGGGATTAAAGTTAATGGGAAACGTATAAATAATATCAGATATGCAGATGACACTATATTTATTGCAGTCATTAGAAGATTTACAAAGAATATTAGACCAAGTAGTCGAAAGTAGTGAAGAAAAGGGTCTGACACTAAATATCAAAAAAACTAACGTTATGACAATCACAAAATCACAACAACGACAAGAAAATGTATGGATTGGAGGGAAACAAGTGGAAAAGGTACAAAAATACAAATACCTGGGAACACAGAGGAAATTAGGTCAAGAATCGGCCAGGCCAGGACCATATTTAATAAAATGAAAAATGTATTATGCAACTGAGACCTGAGCTTACAACTGAGAATCAGAATGTTGAGACGTTATGTGTTTTTAGTAGAATTTCATGGAATGGAGGCTTGGACGATGAAGAATGTGGACATATCGAAGAATGTTGAAAATAAGCTGGGTGGACAGAGTAACGAATGATGAAGTACTCAGAAGAATGGCGAAAGAAAAAGAAGTATTAAACAATATTAAGATAAGGAAATTGTATCTAGGGCATGTGATGCGAGGAGAGAGATATGAAATCTTACAAAATACCATACAAGGGAAAATACAAGGTAGAAGAAGTGGAGGAAGAAGACGCATCTCCTGGTTGAGTAACTGAGCCACTGGTATAATTGTAGTTCCATTGAATTGTTCAGAGTAGCAACGTGGAGAATACAAACAGCCATAATGATAGCCTACCTTCTAAGAGGAGACGGCACTTATGAAGTATAGAGTAGTCCACTTTCGGCATTCCCTTAACGATTGAAGCATTAAATAAATATACTAGATGAATGGAAAAATAAATGTAATGAGCAACACTAGCGCAAACACAGCAAACAAAAAAAAATGTTGATGCCATTCCAAAATTTTACACAGCAAAGAATGAAACTCATTTAAAAAATGGAATACATTTTATATCGTGTTAAAATCTCTCAGTAGTATACACAACTATAGTTAGCTGTCAAACATCGTTGCTTTCTTGTACTTAAGATGTGTACCACTCAGTATGTGAAATTGTTTATAAGAAGATTGTCTATCATTACTATCAGCCAGCAGGGCAATTGTACATTTTCCACTCCAACCTTAGCATTCACTAGTTGGTCAAATTACCAAACGCTATTTTTGATATGATCGCTAAAATTATAGGTGCTAAACAAGCAGTGAAGTACTGTTTCACGTAAAGCTTTTAAATTTATTAATTTTACAAATTGTAAAAGTATTGTGAAAGTATAAGACCACAGGAAATAAAACAATAATACCTACATACATTTATCATTTTCAAAACAACAAAATAATCTGGACGGTCAATGGCAATCTAATTTAGTAGTGTATCTAATACATAGTAATAGACTATTTTAGCTAAATATGCAACAGCCATCAAATCACAACTAAAATTACTTTCAAATAAGCACTACCTAATGTTTATGATCAATTATTAGCTATATTGAAAACCCACTGCCTAAGATGACATCAGAAGTTTAATACTGACAGTGAGTAATAAAATATAACAATTGAACATTAGTCAAATTAGAAATACAAATAATTATACAGCGTTTGGTAAATATAAACGCAAATTGAATTTTTAAGGTTGAGTGGCATGGATGTGTGGAGAAACTAAAGAAAAAATACAGAAATTCTACATTTTATGACAGTGCTTTGTCTGATCCTAATGTTCTGTTTGATGTCATGATACATATATAAGTATTTCCCATATTATTTCCGTCTGTCTCACCATTATCGTTCCCTCAGCCCCGCACCTCGCCAACACAAGCGAGATCTAAATCAGTTCGTCATATAAGGCGTCAATTCTTGTGTATCTGGGTACATCAGACTAGTACAGATTTAAATTCCCGAAAGAAAGTTAAATAGTAGGTATTCATGTGATACATTAGACTTGGACAATATACTATACTGCGAGAACATCGAAAAATCGGGATATTATTTCATAATAATAAATATTTAGTCTATTATCACACACTTTATACGTATTTAGAAAGTTGATAAGTTAGATTTCAATTCAGATTCTCTGTTTGTTATGAAAAATATGACATTTGCAGAAATAATTCACAATAACGATTTCCGTTATGGCATTTCATTTTGAATTAAAGTGAAAAGAATTATTCTCAGTTTAAAAATTTATTAAATTAAAGAAGCAAAAATATTATTACAGATCTTTAATAAATAAATTAAAATAGCTATAACCTATTTCATGGAGTACTGTAGTCAATTGTGTGTTAACTAATATAGTGTAGATTCCAACGAACAAAAATAAATGGCATTTTAGGTTACAACAAAAAAGGCAAAAATGCACCTACAACAGCCGCAAGGCCCTGAAACTTTAATTATTTCGTTTCAGAAGCAGCTTTTCAAAAGCCATAATTCCCTATGCGTTTCGAATTGAAACTTATTTCCAGATAAAACAATACTTTCGAATGTAAAGTATTTGTAACGTTTGTAAATTAAGATTTCGCTATCCGTCAAAGTAATAACTATTTCTCTTTGACCCTAAAATTTCGATTCTAATCGTAGAATTTAAATATAAGCGTGAAATTTAATTCTTTTTCAAGTTAGACTATTTCTAGGAGTTTAGGATCAGCGAAAGCATCATTAACATAAAAAGCATATTAACACTCTGTTTCTAGTCTATTTATTTTATTTTTTAATTGTAAAACGAATCTATTTTAAATTTCTTAACTATTAAAACAGGGGTAACTGTCAATTATTATCCCAGAAGAGCTGCCAGTTCTCAATCCTTCAAGTCGGCACTCGTTTGCGTATTTCAGAAAATTCTTATTATCTCTAAGTTTGTTTATAATTTTTTAATGCAAGCAAACATCGCATGCTTCGTGACCAACGGGTTCGGCTAGTTCTAATTAAATTATAATGGCTACATGAATTTGACCATTTAACTGTTAATCTGTCCACAATAATTAAAATCATACGTAGGTACTTGCATGTGGAATATAAACGAAGTAGGTAGGCGCTAAAAATAAAATTAAAGGTTTTTGATGCTTTTATGATTTGTATTTGAGCCACAGCACGTGGTTTACTTTTTGTAATTGAGACAGGAAATTAATACCAACAATTAATATAGTAACAGATCTAACTCGGGAAATTAAACATTTTTATTCAAGCTTTATTATTATTTTTTAAGTAGTATTCGATTTAATAGCTGATGGAACTGGTGGTATATACAAAAACTATAGCTTTGGACTTTGTAAATGATAATATTGTCTTATGCAATCATTAAAAAATTATTAAATTTAGTCAGTACATAATAACTATTAAACTATATGGTGGCAGCTTATAAGCAACGTAAACACCTACAAGATTTATTCGAAGTATCCACTCACAAATTATGAATATTTTTTTTTGAAAAAAGTATAGCACAACCTACAGATATTTTACACTTAAATTGGCAGTTTACTTCTAAAAAATATTTATATCTTTTTTAAACATTGAGGGAACGTGCATTTTCATTAAATCAATGTGTTAGTTTGTACATTTACACACATTTAAGAAATAATTTGTAGCGTTAGCTGTATTGTGTGTTGCCTAATACACTCTATCGAGTCTATGGTTGGTGAAATTTACATTCTTTATAATAAAATGAAATTTTACTGAAGCGTGTTCGAAGTTTTTCAAGCTAATTTATTCGATACAGTTTTTATTAAACTATTTCTCGCGTTGTAGATGTTTTGGCGAATACATGTAAAATATTCAACGTGCAACAACACCGTTTCTATTAATGATTTCCCAAAGAATCCTTGCTTATTCTTAAAGTTAAACTACACACCTCCAATACTTTTATATTGCTATGATATAAAAATGTTTACCTACAAGCAACAGTACCAAAGCCAAAAATATAATAAAACCTATTCTGTTATTCTTAAATTAAAAAAAAGATTTAATTTGATTGAGCATGCGAGTTTTAAACAGCTTTAACATTTGTAGATTCTTACTTTGCTACAATGTTTTCAGAACAACGTCGGTTGTTGTCGACTACAAGATTCAAGAGAATGTGGCAGAAATTTTTTTCACTTTATTCATTTGCATAGTGAGTTAGTTACACTGTATACTAAGATATACATGCATGGTCAAATTCGTTGTATCAAGTGAGGTGGTTCTTGGTATTTTATACAGACATGACTTCTATGTTTTATATAACGCAAATTGAATTTTAAGAAGGGACTGCTCATCTATGTATGCAATTCCATTCATCCATACGACAACGAAAATGTGTTTTAGTCGTAAATATTGAAATTTATTAAATGAAAAATATTGGAACAATATGCCAAATATAAATTAAAAGTATACTGTTTTCTGAATTAAACTTAGACACTGATTTCGTCGTTCATGGTTTACGGTTATTGAAAATGTAATGGACGAAATTATAATTATTAAATTAAAAAAATATGAATAATATGTATAAAATCTAATGTTTTTATTGTAAAACATTGTAATTGTAATTTAAATCTATTTCCTCGGATTTTAATTAACAGGCTCTTGTTTGAAACGATGAATTGAATATACCTGAACTTTGACTGTATGTATTTTTTTGGTCATGTCCATATGTGACCCGATCCCCGATTGGGAGTGTAAAGCGACACTTCTGCCAATTCCATGGGGGTAGACGTATTGAATTACACAGATATGACTATTTGAAGGAAAACTCGATTGAGATTTTGCTATTCACGATTCACGAAATTGACGTTCATTTGAAGATTCAGATGTACTATGACGCTACTAGAAATTTAAATCCACCACACTTTTAAATGGCGTTATATATATTGCAAACATGAAATTAACGTAAATAGAATACTAAATAAATTAAAGTAGGTAAAATATATTTAATCAACTGATTTTTTGCAGTTAATATTGATTTTAGGAAAAAAAAATGTGTGTATCTAAAGCTTTTCTTATTTTAATATTGATTTATGTAAACTATTTTTATTAAGCTGTTTATAGTTATGACATTGTACGAGCTTTTTAAAACTTATGTTTGATATTTCCATCCCTTGTGCTCTTTATTGTGGTAAAAATATAATTGTCATGAAGTGGGCTTCGTAAATTTGCGAACATGTTTAGTTTTAACTAACACTTTTAGTTAAACGAACCGTTAAGATATAACTAATTTATTGGCATTCAATATTAATTACAAAAAATAACTATTAAATACTGACGTTACTGAACCCGTAGACGCTTATACTGTGAGACATAGGCATAACTTATAGTAGACTCCTAAGTGCCTAAATTGAAAGGATAGGAACCTGTCTTATTATACTTAAATAAAGCCCTCTTTCCCACTTTTGAAATTATCCTGTATTAATTTCCGTCGTTATGGAAACAAATAGTAGGTAGTAAATTGAGTTACACTTAGGCACTTCTTAAAGAATCTTTGAGAAGCTCTATCCCTGAAAGGAAACACTTTTAACCATACATTTATTAACAAAAAATGTTTGTTTTCATGTATACTTTTAGTCCTAGAAGTTTGTCCCTGCAATTCATTAACACCCTGTATAATGTCACATTGGTACCAAATCTACTGCCAAGAATATTTTATTTACTTGTAAGTTACAGTCATTGAAAGTTATTTATGCATTCGCAGAAAAATCAACAAAAAAAAGGTAAACAGGGAAAAATAGCCATGGGAAAACGTACAGAGAAGAATGTTACAACACACATTTTAAAATTGCCTTGGACATGTCGGAATTAGATTACGTGTCTTAATATTGATTCTGAGGAAAACCCCTGTATTTTAAGTTTCAGCAAAATCAAATTCATTCAAAAATCATGCAGGAATACTTTAAATTACACATTTTAAAAATTATCACATTGATATCAACTTTTGAAATTTTCAAAAAATGCGAGCATTTCTCAGAAATTATTTTATTTAGTTGTATGTGTAGCGATAGAGACAAGAACAGTATATAAAACGGATTTATCTCATTACCAACGTCAGGATCTAAAGTCCCAAAAATCGCTTATTTAACATTTAAAAGAAGGTGAATTGCAACCAATATCATCAGAAAAGTAAAGCCATTGTTACGTGTGGTATAAAAGTAACTGATAAAATTTGGATTTTCATTCGTAGCTATTTTCCATAGTTTCTTTTTATGGCTCAGTGGTAGAGAGCCAAGCTTTGGATGTAATAGTCCAAACGCTTCCCGGTTCGAATCTCCCCACGGTCTGAATTTTTTCTAATTCCCTGGGTGGTCGGTACCTACTGGGTCCCGGTCTCCATTTGCCATTGGGGATCAAATTAATGGCACTCCTCGAATTACGGTCGCATTAGAGGAGTAACAAGACCATAAACAAAAATATCATTCACACAAAACAGCAGCTTAGTTTCGCACCAACACGGTACCCTGCAGAGTCGGGCCCTGTTGTGCATTGCACAAACTAACTTAGCCTTGTCTCACACCAAAAGCGCTTAGGCTTAAACTTCTCTTCTCAGGGTTTCGTGGCTACCTTTATGCTTCTCTACCTCTAAATATACTCAAACACTTCAGTAAAATTGCCTGTACCATAACTTCGTTTAATTGAACAAATCTTACAACATGTGAAATGTATTGTGCCAAATATTATTCGTTGTATGTTAATTTAATATAATTTGCTTGCTCGGGTGTGATTTACTAGGTGAAGCCTGATCGCACCTCCGCTTGATTCAAATATTGGAATTCGAATAATTTTTCATCCTTATTTATCCATAACCATAACAACCCTCCTTTTATAATACTTGCCCTATTGGATCTCACCCTTTCGATCACATGAACATGTTCACGTTCGCCATGCGAACCTGTTTTTTTTATACCAATCACACATGTAGCATGATGTGCCTTGGCGATAAACAAACGATTGGACGTTATGCGAATATCAGTTACAGATATGTAATTTTTGATTCTTAGTGTCTGTTAGTAAAATGCCCCATTTAAGCGAGTTAGTGTCTGTTAAAATTGTTACTTTAGCGAATGAGGGGTGTTGCCAAGAAGATGTTGCGCGGAGATTGCATATTCATCAATCGACTGTTTCTCGTATAGTAAAACAATACAATGAGACAGGAGAATACAAACGACGGGCTGGACAAGGACATAAAAGGTGTACAACTCCAAGAGATGACCAATATTTGCGCCTTCAAAGTTTGTGAAAACGCACATTTACAGCTCCACATTTGAAAAATGAACTGAGCTACTGATTACAAGACAAGTCAATGTAAGTGTCAAAACAGTAATTAAGAAGACTTGGGAGGTCGGTTTATATACAAATCATCCTGCCAGAGTTCCTCGGCTTCTACCACGTCACAAAACCAGACGATTAAAATTTGCAAGAGCTCATATTAATTGGAATGAACATGGGGCAAACTTCTTTTTACAGACGAAACAAGAATACAAATATGAAAACATGATGGACGTGGTAGAGTTTACAGAAGGTCTGGGGAACGTTTTGCAGAATGTAATCTTGCACATAACATTAGCTTCAGTGGTGGTTCCATTACGCTATGGGGTGGCATTAGTTGGGAGAGTCGCACAGAGCTCGTTCAGGTGAATTTAAGAATGAATACTGACTGGTATATATGCGACATCCTTGAAGAACATGTATTACCCTATGCCGGCTTTATTGGGTACAATGTATTTGTCCTAATGCATGATAATTCCCGTGCACATGCTGCAAGAATAGTGATCCAGTACCTTGAAGAGGTCGGGATTGAGACGTTTGACTGGCCACCAAACAGTCCTGATGCAAATCCCATAGAACACATATGGGACATTCTGAAACGACATATACGAGCCCGAAATCCAGCTCCTAACTCCATTGCAGAATTAAGAATCGCTGCACAGGAAGAATGGACTCGAATTCCGCAAGAAACCATCAGAGATATTCTGCGAAGTATGCCTAGGAGAATTGTAAGAGCTAGAAGAGGGAACAATAAGTACTAAAATGTACCTTACAGGAATGTTATAGTGTTGTTATTGTTGTTCTTTCCAATTAAATGTTATGACGAAAATTAGACTATTTTATTAGATGCTCCACGAATCTATTTTAAATGTGCACTATGTAATTTATGTAGTTATTAATAAGAGTGGAACACTACCGTGTAAGATATTTAGCAATAGAAATCACAAAGGTATCACAGCGAAAAAAAATAGAGAACTAAAAAAAATATGCAATATTTTTGTCTGTGAGTGTATAAATAAAATTGTGCATTTTAATGAATGTTATAGATTTAAATCTACTGCCTACGGTAACAATAAAATTTTCAATAAATATCTAATTTGGTATGTATTTTCTGTAATTTATAAACGTCATTGTTTTCTTCATCTTCCTCTTCTGTCTTCAAGGATTCGGCATATTGCCTGTTCCGAACTTCATTAAATATTATCTTGATTAGGACCATTTCTTCATTGATTTTCCAACGTCTCTGCGTCGTCTTGGGTAGTAATTTAGAATTATTTTTAGCATTTTTTCTTCTTCCATCCTATTAATGTGTTGTCTAAAATTAGTTCCGTATTGGTCCATCTTGTCGATGCCTAATTCTTCTCATATTTCCACATTTCTTAATCTGTCTGTTCTCGTGCACCCTTTAACACTTCTGAGAAATCACATTTCCACTACCTGTATGTTAGATTTGTTCGTTGCATTCATTAGCCATGACTCATTTTATGAACAAAAAAAATGTGATATCAACCTAAAATGAAACGAAGAGTAATTTGGGTAATTTCTTTCGGCAGACGGTTTGTAAATTACGTTTTAGATACTTGGTGAGCGTCTAGCAATACAAAATAAAACGAATCTATGAATATTCGCTTTCCTTAGGTAAGAAGAAAACACCAGACTGCGACCCTGCTTGTTTGAGATTAAATTTTAGATAACTTCGTATAACTAGTTTTAAAATGCGTTTAACCAGTATTGTCGCCAGAAAAATTAACCCAGCTTTCTATGCATTAAAGTAATATCTCTGTTTAGCCTATAGAATTTTAAAATTCTGAAATTGTATGAACTATAAACTAATGTATTATTTATTTAATAAAGCACTGGAGGGGGTGCGGGCTATCCACCCCAAACAAACTAACGATGCCTCTGGGTTATACCGTATGATGGGAAAAATAAATTAAAATAGGCCTGGCCATTACTGCTGCTTGTTGAGTATCCGTATGTTTTTTAAGTGTTTATTATTATTCTTAGTTAACTAATATTTGAATTTCAGATATCATGATTTATATATATATATATATATATATATATATTGCCATGATATTACTGACACCTTAATTAATAAATACCATAAACATTACGTTTGTAAACTAATTATACTAATTTTACTACTTAAAAAGTTTTTGAAACGAAGTTACAGCAGATTATTTGCTTGTTAATTCATTTCCGATGTGGTATGTTAGCATCGTAATTTCTATATGTGGAGACATCCTAGTACAGGTGGAGTTTTTCTTTTTGTATGTCATGGTTACACAGGTATTATGTATCGTTGATAAGATTGGTACAGGCAGATTCTGAAATTATTATGTAAATTTTAAAATTCATATAAAGTTATCATTTGAACAAGGTTAAAATGTTAATTTGAATATTTAAACGAGATTGTAATGCAACGATAATTGTTCTTATGATTAATTTGATATTAAAGCAAGCTTTGTAATGTGTTATGAGATTAGATTCGTTTTAAAGTTAAATAGAAATTAAAAATTTATTAATTTTGTAAGGTTAAAGTTATAATTTTGGACCGACTTTAATAGAAAGGTCATTTAGTAATTGAAATTCTAATTAAAGGAACGTTATTAATGTGGATAAATATAACTCCAATGTTTCTTTATTGTTATATAAATATTATAAAAAATTTAAGTAGGTAATTATATGAGGTTTCTTATTATACAACTAAATTATGTCATGTGAGATGTCAAAACGTAGGAAAAATGATCAGCTATGTAATTGTGTACTTAGATTTAACTTTTGAATTTCCATAAGAAAATTATTTATATAATTAATATTGTAATTTAGAATTGTCATTAATGTACTTTTTTGTGATTGGTCAGTTTTAAAATAGTTGAGAATAATGATGAATTATTATTGGTTTAAATTTAAAACAAAATGCGTAGGAGATTGAAAAATTTTGTAAACAAGAACAGACGTGAAAATTTTACTCCAAAAATTGTAATTAAAAGTGTTCGTAATAAAGAAATATATACCCATTATAAATAAAAAAGTGCTTTTATTGTGTTCTACAAGAAAAATATTGTGCTTCAGAACCTAATCTTTGGTCATATATGGAGTTTGTAAAATAAAAGCTGTGGCAAATTCATTTCAGGCCTTCCTCTGCTGGCAAAGTACACAAAAGGATCTTCAAGTGGTGAATCTTCGTGGTTTGATGTTCATTATGAGGTTATGTAAGAACACTATAAGCAAAAACAAAGCATATTAACCTTTACTAAGATTGGTACAATTCATTTGTGAACATTCACTTACTTGTGTGACATTTTATGTATCTTCGAGAACCACTACTTAACAAAATAGATAAAAGAAATCATTTGACAAGAAATAACCGTTTACAAGCAGCTGATGCAATAACCAGGTAGTTCTGTTTGCACTTGGGAGCTGCGTAGGATACCTACGCGCATCGCAGGGTTGGATCGAGGAAAATTGGTTTCAGGTAATTCTTATAAGAAAGTTATTTTTTTTTTGTTTATTAATAAAGAAAATGAATGTGTATAATTTATGTAAAATCTGCATCGGTACAAATTTTATTGAGCATAATTAATTTCTTAATTTGATATATTTATTGAGAATTTGAGTCATTTATATACCTGTCGTTTGTCTTTTTATGTCTCTGTATTTAGAAGCATATGCAGTACCCTGAGATAGTAATCAACGATTATTCTTGAATAAGGTAGGTTTTTATGTGAACAATATTTGTTAAATTTCACGTAATTACAAAATTGCTCTCTTGTTCATTGTTTTATCAACAAACTTCTTAAAACCGGACAAAATCTTCTTAACAACGATGCCATAATTACACAAATGTAATCAAAGGATACTTGGATAAAATTACAAAATTGAAATTTATATTTTGACAGATAAATAATAAATATAAAAATGTTCATATATCATCAGCGTCACTGTCCAAACAAGTTCTGACTTTATAAACACATTATACCAATCCTAAATCAACCTCTAAACACTCTGTACTTCACGATTGTCCAAAACACATTTTCACAAATTGTTCCGATGATGCAGTAAATTCCTTCGTGACTTAAAAAACATCAGAGCCAAGCTTAAATATGAATTCGGGCATGTTATTGTATCTTTCTATATGTATATCTTTACATATAAAAGCTTTTAAATAAGAATATTTAACAATAAATCTTTTTGTCATAGGTTTATATCAAAATACGAGTTTGGCAGTGTTTCCAACCAAGCAAGAAGTTATCTGCGTTTTGGTCTGCCCTTTATTACTGAACACAAAGAAACAGAATTCTAAGACATCATAATAATGAACGAGTATCCTTATAAAAGTGACATTAACCGAGCTAACGAGTCACAATTCATCACAATATATATTTATATACACCCAGTATTTCTTACTAATAATAAGAAATTTATGAAAACTTGTTATGCAGATAATGGATAAAGGTTTTTGTTGGAAATAAGATAATTAATTGATAAAAGTTGTTCACGTGCACATTGAAAAATTTTGTTGTGTCCAGTTATAAAATCGAAGTGTCAGAGTAAATTTAATTTTGTGTTCAAAAAAAGGAAATATGCCCTACGTAGGTTTGTCAGATGTTCAGAGGGGAAGAATTGTTACATTTCTTGATCAGGGAATGTCACAAAGGCAAATCGCAGCAACGGTGGGCGTCTGGTAGGGCGTTGTTTCAAAAACCTATGCAAGATTTTTAGAATTGGAAACGCTCCAGAATAGGCCTAGACAAAGTCGTCGCAGAGTAACTAGTGATCGACAGACCGGTTTTTAATTCAAATAGCTAGAAGAAATCTAATCTCTTCTCATCCGGAGCTCCAAAGGCAACTTTTACAGGCTACATGTGTTGGTATTTTAGTTGAAACAATACGAAAGAGGCTTCGGGCTGGAAATTTATTTAGCAGGAGACAGTTGAAGGTTCCCGAGTTATCCAAACAGAACAAAATTGATCGGCTAAATTGGTGTCTGGAACACCAGAACTGGACAATTGAAGATTGGCAAAATATCATTTTTCAAATGAAGCCAGAATTGGTCTGAGAGCAGATCCCCGTCGAATTAGGGTTTTAAGAGGTCGAAGCAGACAAGCTAAACTGCAAACTGCCAGATCTGTTCCAAGATATAACAGAGGAACTATAATGTTTTGGGGATTTATTATGATGGGAGAAAAAACTCCTTTGCGTCCCTTACGGCAAAGTTTAACGGGTCGCCGGTATATTGATTTGATGCTAGAACCCATAGTTAAGCTGTGGGGAGATGCAATGGGAAATATTTTCATTTTTATGCATGATAATGCTCCTCCACACACCAGCAGAGTTGCCACAGACTTTCTGGAAACAGAAGATGTCACTGTTCTGAGATGGCCTACCTGTTCACCTAGTATTAATCCCATTGTTCATGTGTGGGCCTTCATTAAAAGAAGGATTAGAGCTCGAAGGGATAATCCAAGAAATGCAGATCAGCTCATTCAAGCTGCTCTAGAGGAAGGGGCAAACTTACCTCAAGAACAAGTTGACAATTTGATTAGTAGCATTTCCCGTCAGATTGAAGATTGTATTAGCGCTAGAAGTGGCAACACTGAAGAAACGTAGAATTTAATAATGGACTTACATTATGGCTGGTACAAAAATCAACAGCACTCGCGACAACAAAAGTATTAGATCCTTATTTTGACTAATATTTTATTAAGGTATAAGAAACTGCATTACCAGTTTCTCAGCGGAAAATTGCAAGGCAGTCAAAATGTTTCTATGTGTCAATAGCACAACCATAATCTCACATTATTTGCAAAATATAAGCTAATATTCATTTTTCATTCCCGTTATGTGATTATTAGAATGAAGGATGATTTTGTAGTTTACGCTAATTTTAGGAAAACAAAATTACAAACATAATTACTCTAACGTGATAGTTTTATGCAATCTTAAGCACGTATTTAGGCCTTCCCTAATTTAATCCATTCTTCTCTTCCCTGTGCTATTGACATCCACTTGATCCCTGCTACTTTTTTATGTCACTTCTCAAAAAATAGAAACTAAACATTATTACAATTGGCGATTGGCGTGTTTTATGGGAAAGTGTTAATTGGAGTGTGTTAAACGTATTGTACAATGAAGATCAGATGTTAACTATAATTGGATGAACGCTATTTTATTCGTTTTTTTTATATAATAATGGTGAATCGAAGGCAACTCCATGATTCCTATCCCACCCAGCTTTTCCCGGTTCAGCACATTGCGTGCTATTCACGGGTCTAGCATGTCCCACCCTTGAAAAACCCCAAGCTCTAGACACCACAAACACCCTGGGAAAGTGCAGTGTGCTCAGGATTCGAACCTGAGCGACTTTGGTAGAATACTTTCGAAACTGAACGCTGCGGCTACATCTCTACCGCGGTTCCCTTATATTCGTATTTATGGGCAAGGCAAATACACATCAACGCTTACGAACATCGCTGACCTATTTCTAGTTTAAAAGGGCACGTTTAAGTTGTTTTTAAATATACAAATAATCGCATCTTTTTAAATTTAACAATAAAAGTTATAGAAAATTAATACAGTTCGGTAAATAATTTCTATATTCTCAGAACGACTAAATTCCATACTGGTTAGTGAGCTCATTGTTGAATCGAATCCGTAACGGAAGTTCTTCGAAATTGCTACATTAATATTCATTTCGAGACACCCTGTATGTACTAGGAAATGTAATATAAATACAGCATTTATGCGTGACTCTCAAGTAGAGTATTTCAAATTACTTGCAAATTATTTTTATTTGAAATTTTCCTTTTATTTATTTAACTAAGTTTTACTGGTTCTAAAATAAATGTATACAGTGAGTAAGCCTAGAAGAGTTGTCTTTGACCTGAATGTCTCGGTATTAAAAAAATTCGTGAGTAAGACAGAGAAAGAGAAGAATCACGATGCTACAAGGCCACTGAATCCTACACAGATCGTATATTTATATTTTTCGTCTTATTTAATTTTTGTTTTTGTTGCTAATTTGTATGTCGTAAAAAACATTTCAATCGAAGCAGATTGTTTTGTATTTAATGCAAGGTTTCCTTTAACTTGAACGTAAATAACAAACTGCGTGTGTTATTGGCTTGAAGATCTCATTGAAGATTTTAAAAACATAGTGTAGCGAACTAATTATAATGATTATTAGTGCCACAAATTTAGTCAACAAAGGCCGTGAAAGCCCCCATTGAACAGAAAGATCAAAGTACGGTTCTGAGCGTGGGAACTCCCAGACTGTGAAGTTATTTTACCCTGTCCGAGAAGGGTGAGCTGGCCATGCGGCTTCGAGGCGGAGGGGAATTTCGTGATGTTCCCACGCTGTATCGGAATGTCGCTCCAACATTAAACACCGATCACTAACACGCCTGACCTTTCGACGGGGTGGATGGTTTTTGGACCGCAAAATTTTGTTATGCTGCTCTTAGTCGTGCAAATGTTACAAACCGCCTTCAAGTATCATAATAACCAGTGTTAGTGACAACGCCAAGTGCGCAATTGGATTAAATTAGTGAATTAGTGCGTTATCCAGCTTTGGACTTAGGATATATTTTCGTTTTAGAAGGTGAGTACAACCAGCTCTTATTGTAAAATTATTGACAGTCATAAAAACGAGGTGATAACTTCCAATTCACTAATTTTGAAATATATGTAAATATTTGTTATTGCTGCTTCATATATAAACCTTTGTCATAATTTTGTTTTTACGTATTTTATAAACTTTACGACTATATTAGAAAATCACACATATATTAATAATTTTCTTAATAACTGTAAAAGTCGGCCTTTTTGACCTTTTCCCAAAACTTAACCATCAACTTGCTTATTAGCATAAAGTCTGCTCCGTCAGGTATAAATCCTTTCCTCGAACACATTTATGGTTTTAACGCATCATTTGATCTCTCGCAGGGCCTTTGAAGAGGAAACTCATGCCAATTAGCGAGGACGAATATGACTCTCGGTCTAAATACGAAGCCTCTTCCACGATGTCCAAAGCGGAGCTCAGAAAAGTAAGTTTTTCGTTAACTGGCGTAAAGCCGAAACTAATCGATGGTTTTGTTTTAGACCCACAAGCCGATCATGGAAAAGAGGCGGCGCGCCCGGATAAACCACTGCCTGAACGAGATAAAGACCTTAATTCTAGATGCCATGAAAAAAGATGTGAGTACTACTCTTCGAATAAATCGTAAACGCGACTAAGTCGCTGATAGTGAAACCTGTTTTACAGCCAGCCAGACATTCCAAACTGGAGAAGGCAGACATTCTAGAAATGGCGGTGAAACATCTTCAGAACGTGCAGCGGCAACAGTTAGCCTTGGCCATGGCTACGGATCCCTCGGTTCTTCGAAAATTCAAAGCAGGTTTCAACGAATGCGCCGAGGAAGTTAAAAGATACATCGGTAACCTGGACGGTCTCGATGCGGGTGTTCAACAGAGAATTTCCTCGCATCTTTCGAAATGCATTAGCGGCATCGAGCAGATAGTACATCTTAATTTTCCTGGGTTCGGAGGAGTTCCGTTTTTAAGTAACACGTCAAATTTGTTTGTTTCTCCATCGCTGAAAGAAAACTCGCCAGACGAACCGGGTGATCAAAACAACAATCCTAGCATCCAAATACCTCAGGGTTTACAGTTGATTCCCAGTCGACTTCCAACGGGTGAATTGGCATTGCTTCTACCGAATTCTAACAATTTACCGTATTTTTCGTCGTCTACAAACCAAGGATCTTCACAAGAATCGAACAATAAACCATTGCGACCAAGTGCCTTTGTGACAGTTGTTCCTTCAGCGCTTAGCAAGTCCACGCTTCAAAGTAATAGTCCAACAAAGCCATTGCTAAGTCCTCCTCAAAGCCCCACATCTAGTTCCTCAAATACGCGGGCAGAGGAAGACTACCCGGTAGTTTCCCACGGAATTAGAGATACCCCATCGCCTCAAGGATTTCGTCCAGTAAATCCATCACAACCTCAACGTTTACACATAAGTACCGTGTATTCCCAACAGAATTCCTTGGAACCTCATGCTTTGGTGACCTCAACTTCAATGACAGAAAGAGAAATTCCTTCGCCCAAGCGACCAGTTATGCAGACCGAAGTCAAAAGCATACGTTTTCCTATTCAAAAATATCCAAGTCCGCAAAAAATAGCTGAACCATTAAGTATTATTACCAATCAATCTGAGCGCTACAAACATGCTCAAATTGTAGAAGACACGGCTCACTACGAAGAGAATCTTCAACGTGGTGTTAAAAGAAAAAATGATTTCGGTCAACCTGGATTGTTAGCGGTTGCACCTCCCAGTAGCAAAGTGTTGAAGATTTATTACGAATCGAACGTTGCTGATGTTCGATTAAATAAACATCCGGAAGTTATACGACCGAGTATAATCGAAACTGGACCTAGCACAAGTGATCACAGTTTAAAGTTGGAAATGGAAAGCAGTAAGGGAATTCAATATTTGCAACAAGATTTTGAAGGTCCATCAACTTCTCGTAGCAAAGAAGAGAACTCTGAACCGGCTAGCGATATGTGGAGGCCATGGTAAATTTTGTGGTCTATTCGTATTGATTATTGTGATAATTTTTATTATTTAAGTTTTAGTAAATAATTTTCTTCCAGTGCCTTACTGTAGCAACATACAGACAGATTTGAATGAAGGAAAATGTATATTTAAGCTTAAGTAACAAATTTCCTGCGAATGCATGTTTGTGTTTTTATGTAAATCTTCCTTAGATTTTATGAATCGTTTGTTCCTGTCGTAGAGATTTATAAAAAATTAATTCTAAACGCTATGCTTTTGAGGTCGTGATCTATCAGTTTTGTTATCAAAAGCAACTTGAATAGGCAAAAAAATAATGTGTTCTCCTCCTGGTTTTGAGTGTGAATGAGGTCTCTGTAAATAATAGATTAAGAGAATTTCTGTAAATATATATTTTTTTTCAATTGTGTAAATTATTTTATAATAAATTTATTAAAAAATTTTGTATATCTGGTAACATTACGTGAAATTTTTAAATCAATACTTCGTATAACTGTCAAAGCCAATATGAAAAAATTATGTAAACTAGAAGGCAAATATTTTTCTTTGCTTAACATTTTAACAGGATTTGAAGTAAATATTAAGATTTTAAGGTAAAATATAATATACAAAATAGTGATATATATTAAATCTTCAATGCTGAAAGAAAAAGAATTATATAAACAATTTTAAATCTAATACAAAATTGCTTAGCAAATATTAAGGATTTTATTTGTTTAAAAATTTGCTATACAGGAACCAATTCAGTATTTCAAATTATAGCTACGCACATTATTTGCAGCTTAAAGCTTTAAACAATATTTAATTGTTGCTACTGATTAATTTACTAACTAATACAGCTCCTAAATAAAAACCAAATTTGCAATTGATATTAAAAAATCATCATTGTATGCTGTTTAGTAGGTCAGTGGCTTCTAGTTTTACTGAGTATTAAATAATCACTGAAACACTATAAAAGAAGCTGAGCAGTATTCGGTAAGCCAAATATGTCATCTAAATAAGCGTACGTAATCTTTTATTTCGGTGAAAACTTAAGTGCTGATATTGGAAAAAATGGTTCGTATCTTTACTCATCATTGAACTCTCCCAACCTACGTTGTTGGATCTAACTCACGATTTTGTTTAAATTAATTATTACATATCGCTTTCCATTAAATAAAATTATATCGCAGGTTTATAAATTTAATTGATATTTAAAAATATTTTTTCTTAGTTTATATTCTGTTTAGTTCTATAACTTTATTAGCCCTCTTGTTTTGACGGAATCTTATTTTGAAGTGAAATACATTAGGAAATCATATTTTTACAAGGTCTAAATAAATTCTCTGCTCCAGCAAAAAAAAACTGTATTTGGTATTTTATGAATTAGCTATTATTTAGTAACTTACATGTATATTCAATTTTCGTATTTCTCGTATATGTTATTTACATATCTTTAAGAAGTTTCTCTGTTGCTGCAAAATATTGAAGTCTTACTTTACGTTTCTTAGATTTGAACGTAATATTTTCATTAGCCAGAGATTTTTTTATGCCTTTCCATACTGTAGTGAACTTTAAAGTATCCATAAAAGTTATTTCTAAAAATATTTGTCTGTAAGCGTGACACTCAATATTTAAAAGTTATAATAAAATTTAGAATATTGCCGAATTGGAATTTCAAGTTATACAAGTTTCTGAGATCAGCAGGTTACACAATCGATTTCAAATTTAAATCGGCATTTTCCTTGGAAACTAATAATGAAATTGTTATCAACTGCAAAATTGTTTTTGACATTTTCGAAATCTACATCAGTATTATTGTAATCAAGCTATGTGAAATAATAGAGATTAGTGAGATCTACAAAATTATTTTACACTAATCATCGAAAATAAAATTGGAAAAAATTCACAAAAATGAGTTAAGTAAATAAATCATTAAAGATTATCAATGATTTTGCTCATATCAGCCGACGAAGACAATTCAATCAACTGTGAAAATGAAAGATTTTCTTCAAAAAGCCCTGTTTGTAAATTTCCTTTCAAGTAAGACATTTCTCATATTTCAAATTGATTTTAAAAATAATATTTATAAATCTTATGTAACTGAGTATCAATTTATAAATAAAGTACGTATTTTCTCGCTTATATCAGTAGTTGACTAGTTGGTGATGGTTATGAATAAAATATATTTAAAATAAAATTTTACAGATTTGAATTTTGAAGCTTATAGTTCCTTTATCTTCATTCGATTCTATTGCGGCATTTGTGTTTCTCATTAATACCATTGCAAGCATAAATTTGATCCCGTTAGTAAGTATAGTCAAGTAATTTAACAGATAAACATCTATCAATGAAAGATAGCGTTGAAAAGAAATGCCTAAATATTTATCATAAATATATAGTTAGCAGTTCAGTTTGTTACTTTAATTTCTGGAATAATCTTCTTTGAAAAACAGCAATATAAGTGCTTAACTACATATTGGGAGTGGAAGGGCGGCAGGTGAACATGTGATACGCCTTCAGTACGAGTTTGAACTCGCTAGAGTCATTTGATTGTCCATACCAATTTTTTCCGTGAAACAGTTTTTTCTAGTGCGTTCTGAAGATGAGTGACATCAATTTCAAGCAAAGGTTTTGCTTCAGACTTGGGCACAGTGCAACGGAAACTGTTGGAAAACTTCAGCAGGCCTACGGAGACAGTGTTTTGTCAAGGGCCCAGGTTTTTCCGTGGTTTAAGGCATTTTCAGAAGGAAGAGAATCGATTGAAGATGAACCTCGCAGCGGAAGGCCTTCATGTTCAAGAACCGATGAAAATGTCGACAGAGTCCGAAATCTTGTGCGTTCATATCGTCGATTGACAGTCAGAATGATCGGGGAAGAGTTGAATTTGACTCACACCACCGTTCATTTGATTTTGACCAACGAATTGGGGATGAGAAAAGTCTGCGCAAAAATGGTTCCGAAAAACTTTTCGCATGACCAAAAGGACATCAAGAGGAAAAGGTGCCTTGATTTTTTGGAATCGATTGAAAATGATGCCCGTTGTCTGGAACGTGTCATTTCTGGAACGAGTCTTGGGTGTTTGAGTATGACCCGGAAACCAAGCGCCAGAGCATGGAATGGCACACTTCAACCTCTCCAAGGCCGAAAAAGCAAGAATGAGCAAGTCGAAGATCAAATGCATGCTGATTTTCATTTTTGATAGCCAGGGAATCGTTCACAAAGAGTTTGTGCCTCAAGATCAAATGGTTAATCAACACTTTTGCAGGGAGGTTCTTGAAATACTTCGAAAAAGGGTCATGCGTGTGAGACCAAACATTAAGAACAACTGGGTGTTGCAACACGACAATGCGCCTTGTCCCACAGCAATTTCAATAAATGATTTTTTGGCCAGTAAGAACATCCATGTGGCTCCTCAACTCCTTATTCTCCTCACTGGAGCCCTTGTGCCTTTTTCTCTTTCCGAGACTGAAAAATCACCTCAAGGGACGTCCGTTTGGGACACTGGAAAACATTCAAACGGCTGCAACCGGCCAGTTTCAGCACTACTATGAGGAATGGAAGAACCGTCTCCAGCTCTGTGTGGCTTCCTAAGGCAGTTAATTTGAAGGAGATAATCATGAATTGTAATTTCATTGGAATAAAAAAATTTAAGAAAATCAGTCTCATTACTTAATTTACATACCACGTATAAGAAACATTCTGATAGTTCATATTTGATGTTTTCTCTTTGTTCTTACTTTCAGTGAGAATTATAGAAAATGGTAACTATGAATAAGTAAGAACAATTTTATTAGTATTTTAATGGGTTTGTTAATTTCTACTACACGTGACTTTCTAAAACAATACAACCACTGTATTGTTTTTAGCATGACATGTTACCGCGTTTAAATACGTATTTAGCAAAAAAAAAACACTTGAATTTACAATTTTTATATTATTAATAAATATGCCCTAACGCGTTGGACCCTCTATCCATCTCATACATATCTTGCGGTCTTTCGCGATTCTCGTACTCTTCCTGTCCTATTCTTCTTCCTATTCCTCGGAAGCTCTGAGTCTACATCTGGTTCTTTTTCTTCCTGTTGTCAATTGATAGGACTTTCTTGGGGAATCTTCTGTTATCCATTTACACGATGTGTTCGTATCACTTTAATTGTTTGCTAATTTGCTGGTTATTGTCCTAGTTCATCTGACATACTTCTTCTTCTTATTCTGTATCTTCTTTTCTTACTGTGTGCTCTTAGTAGGTATCTCATTTCCGTTGCTGCTATATTGGATAGGTGATTATCTAGCAATGTCTGCACCGTGTAGTATTGTGGGGAGTTATATTGTCTATTTAGGTGCATCTTTGCTTTTGTTAGCCTTTGCCTAGCACTGATATGTTAATTTGATTATACATATATCCTGTTTGGTTTACATATCCTGCTTCTGATTTCTTCGTCTGTTCGTCCATCTTTGTTTATTACCACTCGTACATTCGTACTTCCCCACATACTGCACTTGTTTTCCTTCTATTCTAATGGATACCCTTGCTTCTCTTTCTTCTATCATGATGTGTACTATTTTGTGCTTTTCTACGTTTATGTTTATCGCTTTGTACTCTAGATAGTTTTCCGTATGTTAATATTTTCTTGCAGTTGTCTCGTGATTCCTGTGATTGTTAGTGTACCGTTTGCCTACAGTAGATCTTGAGTCATTAGGGGATTTAGGTTATGAGACCCTAGCGTTGTCCTCCTTATTCTTTTTTTTTCATTTTTCAATTATGCTCTTCATGTAAAAAAGAAACAACGGTGGACTCAAACTGTCTCTTTGTTTAATCCCTCAATCCATGTTAAATTCTTGATTATTCTTATACGCTTGGGGTTTGTCTGTAGTTCTCCCAGTGCCCTCTATATGTGCCTTTTCGATATTTGATCGAAGGCCGAAGGTTTAGGAGTGCTAGAAGGTAGATCTCCCTGTTTTTATCTATCATTTCTGTGTTATCTAATCTTGTGTTTGTTTGCTTTGGCGAAAGACCGCTTGTCGGTTAGGTTTTTCATTGTTAAGCTGGGTTTCCACCAAACGGACAGAACAGCAACAAAATAGAAACTCTGTCGATTCCGACAAAACAGCAACTCGAGTTTCCAAATTCAGAATCATTTTGGAGATTTTGAGTTGCCGGCGACTGTTCTCGACGACAACAAAAGTCCCGTCGCCTAGCGGAAAGATTAAACAGTTGTCGTGTTGTTTCTGTGTTTTTGTAACAGAGTTTGCTCCGTGGAAACGGCAGGCAACAACCAGTTTAGTTTTGTATGTACTGTACTTGATTTGTAGAGTATGTGTGAAAAAAACAATGGACTGTTGAAGAATGTAGCACTTTGATTGAAATGTGTCATGAGCACCCAAACCTATGGAAGTCTTCCGATTTAAATTGTAAAAACGGAGTAAAGAAATATGATTTTCTAAAAGAAATAGCTGAAGTGTTTGGAACGAACTGTAAGAAAATTGAAAGAAAATTGAAAAATATAAATAGCCAGTACCAGCGAGAAAGACGAAATTAAAGAAAATTGAAAAAAATCTGGAGCTGGGCACACTTTTAAGGCTAAACGGTTTGGTTATGCCGCCATGTCTTTTTTACATTATAAAAACCAACCTATTAAAGATAGCCACGTTGAGTTGGACTTTGAGGTAAATTTCCAGTACTTTAATTTTATAAAAATAATAAATGATGTGTAATGCAACAAAATACTAAACTAACTCGTACACGGCAAAAACTATACAAAACACAAAATATTCAAAGCAGACTACATTTTTAACAATACTTAACTTTCATTCATAACAAAAAACGAGTTACTGGTTAGAAGCTAGATACTACATTAAATATTAAAACTATGCTATATACTATGTATTAATATAATATTAAGCTTATTTCACTTGCCAGGGAACTTGACACATTTCTGATATGAAATATTCGCTATACTCATCCCTCACTTCCTTGGCTTCCCTTCTTGCTATAATATAAGGGGCAGCAAAGACTGAAGTGATTCCGAATCTGTTCTCCATTGTCCTGGAATCAATGTTCCATTATCTAAATCTTCCACATCAAATTAACCTGGTGGAGTGTATATATTCTTTGGCTCTACATTTCTACGTAAATAAATATGGAGAAAAACGGCTGCCAGTGCAACCTTTTTTACTTTCGCTGGTTCCAATTGCATAGGCTTACGAAGTACTCGGAAAACATTTGCTAATATCCCAAATACATTTTCGACAATTCTTCTGGCTCTACTAAGGCAATAATTAAAAATTCGTTGTTTCGATACACGATCCTGATGACCTGCGTACGGTTTCAGTATATTGGTTGATAACGGGAAAGCATCATCCGCCACTAAAACGTGTGGCACATTTTTGTCGCGTCCTGGTAGCTGTCTAATTTTAGGGAAATTTAGCGTTGATTTATTCAATGCGTTTGCAAATCCGGCTTTTATAAACTCCACCATCTGATATCCGGCCTTGAAAACCGACATGCACATACGTAAAATTGTAGTTAGCATCAACTATAGCAAAACAATACTAAATGTTCCCTTATAATTAAAAAATTCACTGCCACTAAACTTTGGAGATTGTATTACAATATGTTTGCCATCCATGCTTCCCAAGCACCTAAAAAAGAACCAATATTATTAGTGCGATTCAATCTGTGCACCATATACTAATATTAAACGTAATATTTTAGGAAAGCGGTATATCAGATAGTGAAGAGAATGAGGTGAGCGGGAGCCAAACGTCCCAAAAAAAAATAACCATGGAAGTCTAGCATGCAAGCCAGACACCCTTGGAGGAGCCCGAGCGGTACCCAGAACTACAATCGCCTGAAGGCACGAATTTACCAACATTAGAACAGATTAATAACACACCCCAAATAAATATCTCCAATGCTACGAAAGAACAGGGGAAAAAATTTATTTACTACTCCAAGAAATGTTAAGAGAAGCTCCAAACCTACAGGTTCTGCTATTATGAGCAATGTTACCGAAGAGGCTTTCAACATGATGGAATCCATATTCAAGAAAAGACAGGAGGAAGATCAAACACGTGACAAACATGTAATATTTGGTAAACTAGTGAGCCAGACAATACGTACTTTGAAACCAGATTTTGCAAAAGCTACTGTGGAACACCTAATAAGTAATATTTTACATGATGCCCAGATTGGAAAGTATGATTTTCCTCAGCATTCGTCGTTACCCACACCATCTTTTGCCTTTAGCACATCGGCTTCTACTTATAGCGTCCCATCATCGCATCATAGTAATACTGATCTACATCAGTATAATATGGATAGTACTGATGTTCCAGCGACAGCATCCGGTGATGTCTTGAGGTGGGCTGCCTTAAACACATTTGGCGTAGATAAAGAAATTTCCTGAATGTCATATCTACAGTATATGAAAACTGAGAACTTTAATTAATGTGTATGTTCTGTTCGTGCAAACTTACGAATCAATTTTTTTATTTTCTTCTTTCAAGTGTTTGATGTAGGTACTTACCTTAATGCAGTCCTGTAGAACCTAACAAAGAACATCACATACTTCTGGCACAATTCGTGTTACTGAAGAACTGGATATTTTAAATAAATACGTTAAACTTTTAAAGCTATCACTAGTAGCTTTAACGAAGGACCAAGAATGCGAGGAAAAGGAAAACTTTTACGCAACTTTAGAAAGACACATTCATAACATAGGGAGTTATGATATTAAATTTGTATTAGGGTACCTAAATGCGAAACTAGGGAGAGAAAAGGTATTCGAAAGTATAACAGTTAAATATAGTTTACATGAGAAGAGTAATGACAATGGAAGAAGACTGATGATTTTGCAACAGGGAGAACAATGATAATTTTCAGTACGAGGATCCAGCATAAGAACTGTCACAAGGAAACGTGGATATCCCCAGACACAAAAACAAGAAACCAAATACACCATATAGTGATAGACGCCCGGCACGCATCAGACATACTGGATACTAGGAGCTATAGGGGCGCAGACTGCAATCCGGACCACTTTCTAGTGGCAGCAAAGTACAGACAAAGAATATCCAAATTAAGAACGGAAAAGGGGAAGCAGCGGGTACAATATAATACTGAGGAATTAATATCGAACCCGGAAAAGAGAGAAGGATACCAGAGAACTCTAGAAACAAGAATAGATAGAGCAAGGGCAGGAAAAGCAGGCAGGCCAGAAGGCGTGGAAGAAAGGGAGAAGGAAATTAGAATAGCAATAACGACTACAATAAAAGAAATAGTAGGAGAAAAGAAAAGGAAAAAGAAATGGTACGACGAAGATTGTAAACAAGCGGTGGAAGAAAGAAATAAAGCCAGGTTGAGGATGACAAGAGAAAATACAGATGAAATGATAAATCAGCTAAAGAACAAAAGGAAGGCCGTAAAAAATATATGAGGGGCAAAGAAAAGACTGTACGGACAACAACAATTGGAAAAGATATAGGAATACGGACAAAGAAGAAATATAAGGCAATTTTATAAGGAAGTAAGCCAGCAAAAGAGAGGATTGCAACCAATAACAACGATATGAAGAGATAAGGATGGAAGGCTGATTGGGTGCATAGAAGGAGTTATTCAACGATGGAGAGGATATTTCGTAGAGCTGTTAGGTATACATGATAACAATAAGAGTAAAGCAGGGGAAGGAATGCTGGAGCAGAAAGAGGGAATAGAAATACACGCACCAACATACGCAGAGCTAGAGCAAGTGATAAAGGAAATGAAGAACCATAAGGCACCGGGGCAAGACAATTTAACTACAGAAATGATCGGATACGGATGATTGCACATTATAAAGGAAATATATCAAACTACAAAAATAATTTGGGAGGAAGAAGAGCTACCGGAAGAATGGAATGTTGCCATCATATGCCCACTTCATAAAAGGGGATACAAAACTTTAGAGGAATAGCACTGCTAAACGTTGGATATAAAATATTCAGTAAACTATTGGAGAAAAAATTAAATTTTTGCATGGAAAACTCCGTAAGGGACTGTCAGTGCGGGTTCCAAAACAATTGATGGACTATAGACCAGATCTTTACAATAAGACAAACTCTGGAAAATTTTTAGGAGTATAATACAGACTTACTTCATATGTTCATCGACTTCAAACAAGCCTATGATTCCATAATAAGAAGTGAATTATATGAAGGGATGCAAGAATGTAACATACCGACGAAGTTAATTAAATTAGTGAAAGTGTGTTTAGCAGATACCAAGGCTAAGGTGAGAATTCAAGACCAACTCTCGGAAGAATTCAGGATAGAGACGGGATTGAGACAAGGAGACGCCCTCTCAACAATTTTATTCAATTTGGTACTCGAAAGGGTGGTACGAAGACTCCCAATTAACCCCCCCCGGTGGCACAATTTTGAACAGACAGCGTCAGATATTAGCATACGCTGATTACATAGATCTCATTAGCAGAACTAAGAAGAACCTAGAAAAAATGAATAAATATTTTGAAGAAGCAGCGGCAGAGCAAGGACTAGAAGTAAATTCCACAAAAACTAAATACATGATAACCACAAGATACGCGAGTAAGTACGAGGGTATGGCAGATACAACCATTAATGGGCAGTGTTTCGATAAAGCAGATTGTTTTAAATACCTGGGGGCGATGATCACGGAAGGGAATGAAATCCTGGATGATGTGAATGCACGGATAACGCAAGGTAATAAATGTTTTTACGCGCTGCAAAATGTGCTACAGTCAGAAACACTCTGACAACTTCAAAGATAAAAGTGTATAAAACGGCGATCAGGCCAGCGGTGTTATAATCAGCAGAAACATGGTCCCTCTCAAGAAAAGAAGGAAAAGTGCTGGGGACATGGGAGCGGAAGATCTTAAAAAATATACGGCCCGGTGCAAGACAATGAAGGGCGGAGAGCAAGAATGAACCATGAGCTCAAAGCAATGTTTAAAAGTCCAAGCGAGATCCGTATGAAGCATCTAAGCTGGGCAGGACACTTGCAACGTACGGAGAGCACACGAGGTATTAAAAAGGCGCTAACAAAAAGAAAATGGAGGGAAGTAGGACAAAAGGAAGAACAAGAAGCAGGTGGGGGATAGTGTGGAAAACGACCTACGGGAGCTCGGAATAAGGAATTGGAAGAAGACAGTAAAAAATAGAAAAGAGTGGGCAGGGATCGTTAATGATGCAAAGAGAAAACTGCAAAGTAAGGTGTAGTGACAAGGACAGAAGGCAATGTTGAAATAGCTGAAGAGAAGAACAGGAAGAAGCCCTACTGAGCTATATTAGTAGGATTGGGGGGCGGGCAGCCACCGTCCCCCGTAAAACCCCAGGCTCCGCAACCCAAGAGGGAGGCTATGGTCTTTCATGGACTGTTCAAGCCAAGGAGGTAGGTATATTAAACTTAAGTAAACATAAGTAGATGACATGATTACTGTTCGTTGCCCGTGTAGTGGTAATGGTTCAAAACAAAAACACAACTGCCATTTATTTTAAAGTCCGTTTAGTGGAATTCGAGTTCCAGTTTTGTTTTCGGAACTACAGACTTGTTTCTGTTTCTGGTTTTGAAAACAAAACTATGTGTGTGTCCGTTAGGTGGAAACCCAGCTTAAGCTACAAAGTTTCAATTACGCCATGAATTACCCTCTTGATTGGCTATTCTCTTTCCCTTACTTTATTTATTTGTTTCACGTCGCATTTTGCGTAAGTAGTTAATAATTAGAATCAACCAGTTGATTATAATTAACAATCATTAATTTAATTTATTCACAAACTTTCTAGCAATGATTTCCAACGCCAGTTCTTCCTAATTTAACCTTCATAGCACCGATTGGGGTACGTTCGTACCCCAGCCGCGATTTTTTCTTTACAGTTTGCACAATAAATTTTTTTTCACACGTACCATTGGAGTAGCTCCATATTATAGTCTTATCTACACGAACAATCAGCCAAATATATCGTACCTCTTTCGCGTTGTCAGATATTTTGAATTTATGACCTTGGGGTACATTTGTACCCCAGTCGGTGCTTTATGCATGTGTAAATTATTTTAACATTCATAGAGTTAATTCGGGGAATTCCCTTATTTCCAGACATTTTAACATTCATACGGTTAATTCGGGGAATTCCCTTATTTCCGCACAGTGGTAGCGATGCGCCACAAACATTACATGCAGTAATAAGTGAAGCCAGTTGGCTTGTTGAATTCAGTGAGTTACAATCGTGCATGTTTATATGTGTTCATATTACAAAAAGCGAAAATGTATACAGTTCGTGATCCAAAATATCTAACTGAAACCGATATGCTGTGGCTTCTAGAACATGATGATCCCGATATTGATGATATTGAGGAAAATTTGGATGATAGTGAAGATGATGATCATATTTCGGAACAAGAAGAAATAAATGATATGATCTATCTAGAAAAAAACAAACATTCTTCTCAAAATTCTGATTCTTATGAGGAAGACGAGAACGTATTGGAAACGCCGTCCAGTTTATAGATCAAAAATGGAATGCAGTGGGCAAAGTTTCCCTTCAATTTGCGAGTAAGAAAATACCAGGCTAATATACAGGGTGTATCATTAATATTGTGAAAAAATTCAGGGTGAGATTCCTTGCATAAAAATAAGAATAAAAGTTCATATAAACATGTTTCCAAAAATGCCTCGTTTCCGAGATATAGGGCGTTGAATATTATGCAATTAACAATAGGACAATAATGCCATGTAAACAACAATAGCAACAACAACAATAAGTTATAACAGTTGTTGAAAATGACTACCCCCAACATCAATACAGGCTTCTAATCTGCGACGCATTGATTGGCGAACACGTTCAAAAATTCCGGGTGTGTGACGAATTGTTTGACAAGCTGCTATTATACGATTTCTTAATTCCTCGAGCGTTTCAATCGGGTTCGTCTAAACCAAATGTTTAAGGTGACCCCAGAGGAAAAAATCCAATGGATTTAAGTTCGGATATCGCGCAGGCCAGGGTTGTATGCCTCCTCGACCTATCCAACGGTTTGGGTACACAGTCTTCAATTATTCTCGAGCAACTAAACTGAAATGAGGCGGAGCTCCATCGTGCATTAAATACATTATTTTGTAATCTTAATGGCAGTAGGACGTCTTCCAATAGCATCGGCAGCTCCTGTTCAAGAAAATTGCGATAAATTTCTCCAGTTAACCTCGCTGGTAAAAAGAATGGACCTATCAAGTGGTCTCCGACAATTCCGATCCATACATTCACTGAAAACTGATGTTGATGGCGGCCTGCTCTTATTGCATGTGGGTTCTCATCAGCCCATT
>JABXWE010001006.1:0-10381 GCA_014611495.1 Limonius californicus
GACAAGTAAACCAGCTTTTAGAAAATGTGAAAAATAATTTTTTTATATTGTATAGTCAGTGTTAAATATTGCTTGGAAACTTGGATTTTTACCAATTATAGTTTTTATAACATTGCACCATTATTATGTGTTGCACATACTTAATTAATTTATTATCCAATAAATAATATAATTAATTGGAAGCACTGCAGTGATTATGCTGCTTCGACAAGTAAACCAGCTTTTAGAAAATGTGAAAAATAATTTTTTTATATTGTATAGTCAGTGTTAAATATTGCTTGGAAACTTGGATTTTTACCAATTATAGTTTTTATAACATTGCACCATTATTATGTGTTGCACATACTTAATTAATTTATTATCCAATAAATAATATAATTAATTGGAAGCACTGCAGTGATTATGCTGCTTCGACAAGTAAACCAGCTTTTAGAAAATGTGAAAAATAATTTTTTTATATTGTATAGTCAGTGTTAAATATTGCTTGGAAACTTGGATTTTTACCAATTATAGTTTTTATAACATTGCACCATTATTATGTGTTGCACATACTTAATTAATTTATTATCCAATAAATAATATAATTAATTGGAAGCACTGCAGTGATTATGCTGCTTCGACAAGTAAACCAGCTTTTAGAAAATGTGAAAAATAATTTTTTTATATTGTATAGTCAGTGTTAAATATTGCTTGGAAACTTGGATTTTTACCAATTATAGTTTTTATAACATTGCACCATTATTATGTGTTGCACATACTTAATTAATTTATTATCCAATAAATAATATAATTAATTGGAAGCACTGCAGTGATTATGCTGCTTCGACAAGTAAACCAGCTTTTAGAAAATGTGAAAAATAATTTTTTTATATTGTATAGTCAGTGTTAAATATTGCTTGGAAACTTGGATTTTTACCAATTATAGTTTTTATAACATTGCACCATTATTATGTGTTGCACATACTTAATTAATTTATTATCCAATAAATAATATAATTAATTGGAAGCACTGCAGTGATTATGCTGCTTCGACAAGTAAACCAGCTTTTAGAAAATGTGAGAAATAATTTTTTTATATTGTATAGTCAGTGTTAAATATTGCTTGGAAACTTGGATTTTTACCAATTATAGTTTTTATAACATTGCACCATTATTATGTGTTGCACATACTTAATTAATTTATTATTCAATTAATAATATAATTAATTTGAAGCACTGCAGTGATTATGCTTCGACAAGTAAATCAGCTTTTAGAAAATGTGAAAAATAATTTTTTTATATTATATGGTCAGTGTTAAATATTGCTTGGAAACTTAGATTTTTACCAATTATACTTTTTATAACATTGCACCATTATTATGTGTTGAACATACTTAATTAATTTATTATCCAATTAATAATATAATTAATTTGAAGCACTGCAGTGATTATGCTTCGACAAGTAAACCAGCTTTTAGAAAATGTGAAAAATAATTTTTGTATATTGTATGGTCAGTGTTAAATATTGCTTGGAAACTTGAATTTTTACCAATTATACTTTTTATCACATTGCACCATTATTATGTGTTGCACATACTTAATTAATTTATTATCCAATTAATAATATAATTAATTTGAAGCACTGCAGTGATTATGCTTCGACAAGTAAATCAGCTTTTAGAAAATGTGAAAAATAATTTTTTTATATTATAAGGTCAGTGTTAATTATTGCTTGGAAACTGGGATTTTTACAAATTATACTTTTTATCACATTGCACCATTATTATGTGTTGCACATACCTAATTAATTTATTGTCCAATTAATAATATAATTAATTTGAAGCACTGCAGTGATTATGCTTCGACAAGTAAACCAGCCTTTAGAAAATGTGAAAAATAATTTTTCTATATTATATGGTCAGTGTTAAATATTGCTTGGAAGCTGGGATTTTTAATAATTATAGTTTTTATAACATTGCACCATTATTATGTGTTGCACATACTTAATTAATTTATTATCCAATTAATAATATAATTAATTTGAAGCACTGCAGTGATTATGCTTCGACAAGTAAACCAGCTTTTAGAAAATGTGAAAAATATTTTTTTTATATTGTATGGTCAGTGTTAAATATTTGCTTTGGAAACACTTGGATTTTTACCAATTATACTATTTTATAACATTTTGCACCATTATTTATGTGTTGCGCAACATACTTAATTATTTTATTTATCCACATTAATTATATTAATTAATTTGAAGCCACTTGCAGTGGATTTGCTTCGACAAGTAAACCCAGGCTTTTAAGAAAATGATGAAAAAATAATTTTCTTTTTATATTGTATGCCGTCAGTTGTTAAATTATTGCTTGAAACTTGGATTTTTACCCAATTATAGTTTTTTATAAACATTCACCAGATTCATTATGCCTGTTTGCCACTTACTTAATTATTTTATTATCCAATTAATAATTATAATTAATTTCGAAGCACTGCAGTGATGATTTGGCTTCGATCAAGGTTAAACCAGCTTTTAGAAAAATGTGAAAACAATAATTTTTTTATATTGTATGGTCAGCTGTTTAAAATATTGCCTCTGGACAACGTGGATTTTATACCAATCTAACTTTTATAACATTGCCACCATTATTATGTTGCTTGCCACATTACTTAATTAATTCTATTATCCCATTAATAATATTAATTAATTGAAGCCACTGCAGTGATTATTGCTTCCGACAAGTAAACCAGCTTTTTAGAAAATGTGAAAATAAGTTTTTTATATTATTATGCGTCAGTGTTAAAATATTGCTTTGGAAATCTTGGATTTTTCACCACTTATAGCTTTTATAACATCTGCACCATTATTATGTGGTTGCACATTACCTTAATTAACTTTATTTATCCATTAAATAATATAATTACATTTCGGAATCACTGCCAGTGATTATGCTGCTCGACAAGTAACCAGCTTTTAGAAATGTGAAAAATAATTTTTTATATTGGTATAGTCAGTGTTAAATATTGCTTGGAAACTTGGATTTTTACCAATTATAGTTTTTATAACATTGCCCCATTATTATGTGTTGCACATACTTAATTAATTTATTATCCAATTAATAATATAATTAATTTGAAGCACTGCAGTGATTATGCTTCGACAAGTAAACCAGCTTTTGCAAAATGTGAACAATAATTTTTCTAAAATTATATGGTCAGTGTTAAATATTACTTTGAAAATTGGACTTTTCCCAATTACACTTTTTATCGTACCGCACAATTATTATACGTTACATTATCTTAATTAAATGATTTTCCAGTTAATAAATTTAATTAATTTGAAGATGGAAACGATTATGTTTCTATCAATAAAGCAATTTTTAGAAAATGAGTGTACAAATTATTGTGTTGTGTAAATTAAAATTTCCAGTGCTAAACATTACTTGAAAAATTACTTTTTCTAGTGCTTTAATTGAGTGCTAAACATGTGTTGTAAATACGACAGTTTTTAATCGTGTGGTCTTCTATGAATTGCGCACAACTGTGATCTATGAAAGTTCAAAACGTCTACTGTCTAGAACTGTCCGAAATCGATATTTTTGTTACCATAGTTGAATTTTATATACCAATTTTTGTAATAAATTGCTCTTCTAGAATTGTAGTGTTGTATTTAAAATATTATTGTTGATATCATTTCCGGCTATTTCCAGACGGTGCGCCGTTTCATACCTGAAAATCAATTTCTAAACTATTCTACTACATGGTCACCATTCGGATTTAAACACGTATCATATCTTAGTACAAGTTTTTGCATACCTTCGATGAAAACCAATTTTGTACCTTTGTTTTGAGGTCGTCGTAGTCATGAAAGCAGAAGTGGGTTATTAAAAAATTTTTAAAATGCCGGAATAGGTGAGTCGCCAGGTGCTAGCTCCGGACTGCATGGAAGAAAGTTAAAAATTTCCCAATTTAATTGCTCAATGAGTTGCATGGTGCGAGCCGCCGCGTGCTGTCGGGCGTTGTCGTGCAAAAGCACAACTCCAGAGATCAGAAATCCTCACTTTTTGTTCTGAATCGGCCTTCTCAACTTTCCTAAGGTCTTATTTCTGCATTAATTGTAGTAATACGTTCGAGAAAATGGAATGTTCCCTTAAAAAAAGGCATCTATATAGTTTCGGCTCTCGAAGGTTTCCTTAAACTAATTGACTTTGGGGGAACTGGCATGTCTCCATTGCATTGGATGTTGTTTGGTTTCATATTTGTGTACAAAATTCAAATCTCGTCGTCAGTTAAAATGCGATGCAGGTACTCCTCGCCATCAGTTTTATAGTAATGCAGAAAGGTCAGTGCAGAGGCCATTCGCTGGTTTTTGTGAACATCCGTCAACATCTTTGGCCACTACCTCGCACGAAGTTTGAGTTACTGTAGGCTGTTGGTGACAATTTCATACGTACGTGAAATTTAAGGAAAATTTGTGGCCATTTCCGAAATTGTGGAATGCCAATCTTCATGAATTTTCTCGTTCATTTTTGTATCTTTCTGGTATCATTTGTATTTTAAATTCAGACTTTGGAGTTTCAAATCTTTGAATATCAAATTTATATTAAGAATTTCTAGATTTAATTTAAAAACAATTTGACAACCTATCGTTGCTTTATCTAGAAATCTTCGGTTTAAATGTGAAGTTTCGTGTTTAATTTGAAAATTTCAAGATTAATATGAAGTTATTCGCGTTAAACATGACGCCTTTCAGGCAGGCTAGCTTTTTTATTTATTAAACATATTGAGAGAACTTATAGAAAAACCATCCGGGTCTATCAAGTAATTCATATACTCATTTCAGCAAGTACTCGTTTTTTGTTTTCCACAGCCAACACTTATTTAATATTTTGTTGATCTTATTGCTCTTCTCCTGCTTTGATTTCACGTTTCGGGTAAAGCGTAAGATAATGTTTGCTAATTTTACGATAATCTGGATCTGATTAGCTGAACATTATCAATTATTGGTTTTTATTAATATTTAATGTGCTTTTGTTGTGTAACACTGTCACTTGCATGTGAGTCCACTTACACTTGATATTTAAAAATGGGGTTGAAAGGGATTCGAAACTGTGATAGTTTGCTATAATATTTCCATATTAAAGATGCCACGTGGAACTCGCCGTGAGCTTCGTGGCTTCACACGGCCACCTCCAGAAAATTTTTCGATGGCGCCATTGTCACCGGAAGGCCTCTGCGATTATGTTCGGCAGATCGAAGCTACGCGCGAAATGCAGAAGAAGCAAGAACAAGACCATCCCGAAAATCCACAATTAAGAAAGGATGCACTGATCCTTGAAGCGGAAAGAGGACAAGGCTGTGCATGGAAGTGTACCATCCTGTAAATCGCCATTTCTGAATTTAACATATATCATAAATGTGTACTGAAATATATATGGTGTTGAGTGTGACCCACTGCGTCAAACATCGTGCTTTATAACAAAATTCCAATTTCTAGATGGTACTATTGGCGTGAGCTGAGCGAATTGCTTTAAATTTTTGAAAAACAACCTTGAAAGCGTTAAGTTACACAAGTAAAACCAACAAAATTAACAAACGTTGCAGTTTTGACTTGTTTTAAACTAAGCATTACTTAATGGTTTTCAATCTTTTATGTGGGCATACAAAATTCTTGTAAATATTCATGTATCAAATAATATCCACGCCAATTTGTTGCCATTTGATGAACATGTAAATGTTCAAATTATGCTATTCTTCGTGCATTATGAAAGAATTATTTTAATCCGGCAAAACAGAAAATATATAAACTATTCGATGTCCATCAATTTCATTTTAATGATTTTATTATCCCATCCTATTCGCATTTTGAGACTGATTGTAGTTACAGAATTATTGACAATAAATGCAAGTCTTATTGGTTAAATCAGTTGAATAACGAGGTTTTCGGAAGTATAATCTAGAAATCAAAACGTTTCTTGTGTTAAAAGCAAATTTGTCACTTTTGCATACTTCTTCTTCTTCAGCCTATCTTCGTCCACTCCTGGATGTAGGTCTCCCTTAAATTCTAACAAACCGCACGATCTCTGGCTTTATGACGACAGCCTTTACCTGCTATTTTCTTGACGTCGCGTCGTCTAGCCACCGTTTTTGTGGTCGCCCTCTACTACTTTTAGTTTGTCGAGGTCGTCAAAATCTCTCTTATTCATACTGCTGTTTATTATTGCCTATAATATTTATATGATAATTTCACTTTCTGGATTTCACTTAGTTTACAATTCTGTAAACCGTATTACAAAAATGCAGCGGTCTAGGAAACGGAGGGCAGAAGAAGCTTGAACCATTCTAAATAAACTAATAAGGACTAACTAAAAATAAATAGATATTAATAAAAAATTACAATGTGTTAAATTGCATTTCGATTAGATTAATTAGAGTTTTTAGGGCAGACAATAATATAACCTATACGCCCTTGCCCATACACGTTTAAATTTTCCCAATGTATTGTTATTTTTTAAATAAATCTAATGAGAATTTTAACCTTACCAGGACAATTATGTCTGAACGAAAACCCCGTATAAAAAAAAATAATTAAAACTAAGGTTAGGTTAGGGTAGGTTACGTTAAGTTAGGTTAGGGACCTCGATGCGGTAGCGCGATTACGCGCTGCCAGTGAAATGCGGTTCGGGCGGCCGCGGGATTGTACCCCGGCGGAGGCGACGAACGTATTTCACTTAATGAAGTTTAGGGTGCATGTATGGTTAGTGTGTAAGGGACGCCCGCATCCCCCTGAAGTAATGCGAAAGCGGTTCCCCGGGGGGTGAGGGGTAGTATGAATGAATGAAAAAGAAAACGGATAGGTTAGATTAGGTATTTTATAAGTGATTAATTCTTCTCCTTCTCTCTATCTCTAAAATGTGCATATTATTTTACCCAGCGAGCCATTTAAATCAAATGATATTTAACTTATGATCTCATTTTTCTTCAAAAAATAATGTAAACCAACATTTTCAATAGTAGAAATCATTATACGAAAAAAACTCTAATCGGTTTTCCTCCAAATAAACAACACCATAAATTAAACTTAAAAAAAACTGTGAACCGAAGTAATTTTTAGTATGGTACCGTGGAAAACAAATTATTGATCTGATTTATTTACGATGAGTTTAAATTAATCGATTATTTAAATACAAGAATCAAAGGTTTATTAAACCAATTATCATTACCATCAATTAAGTTATTCGGCAAGATGGTGCTCCATCTCACAATGCTCGCGAGGTAGATGCAGTTATAAAAATCAGTATTATATATGTATTGGTAAAACAGAATATACTCGTTGGCCACCAAGGAGTCCCGATTTGAATGTAATCGGGTGTGTTCTTTGGGGTGCTTTAGGAGCTTAAATTTGTGTTGATATATATATATATATATATATATTTATAATAATAATAATAAAAAACAGGCAATTAAAATAACACCTGCAAATATTTCTGTATTTCAACTGCAACACCTTTAAACAAGAAACCGAACGCTTTTTGTCGCGTTTAAACTTGTTCATGCAAGTTCTAATGCGATCGTCGCTATAGGGTATAAATTACAAAGTTAATGTGTACGAATGAGTACAAAAATTTTTAATCTCTTTGCTTTATTATTTATTAATTGTTACAAAAATCAGAAGTTAATAATGCTTATGATCGCCATCAATAGCAAAAAAGGCTTGATATCTTGTGGGTATGGATTGAATCAAATTATTAAAGAGTTCTTCTGAAATCGTAACCCACTCGTCTCTGAGAGTCATTTGAAATTCCGTAATTGTACGTGGCGGCATATTTCGAACAGCCACACGTCTTCATAATGCATGCCCATGTGTGCTCGATCACATTACCATCAACGGAATTTGCTGACCAGCCCATTCCATCTATTCCCATTTCATTAAACCAGTTGCCCATGATGTTTGCTCAATACGAAAGAAGATCATCATCATCCATAAACATGAATTGTTCTCCCACTGCTGCGTACGGAAGAACAATGAATCGCAAATGGGTAGCAGAATCTCAACCAAATAACTTTGGGCAGCAAGAGAGCCATTCTGTTTACCATCCAGTACTTATCCCGGCCCATACCATCATCATCATCATTTTCGAAAAAGTTATGGTTTGTGTTCACACGCCTATTATTTGGTTGCAAAGTGGATCTTGACTCATCACTAAACAACACTCGTCGTTATAGCCCTAATTCCTATGCTCCTTTATAACTTCCAGTAAGGGGAATATAAATCAGTGGTCTTCGAGCGTATAGCCCGATGTCATGAAAACAATTTCTTTCCTTCCAGTAAACTCAGCTCTAAGCTGCGTTGCATTCAAAGTGCGATTTTTACGCGAAAGTTGTGAGCGGTAGCGATCATCCCTTGGTGTTGTAGATGCTAGCCGATCAAGTCTTTATCTTCGCCGATCATCTCCAGTTCCCAAAAAGCGATTCCAAATTCGAGAAATTACACTTTAGCCCACCCCAAATACTTGAGCACCAGATTGGTCTACTTTCCAATTGATCTATTCTTAATCGCACTTAAAATTAAAAATCACTACTACTAAAAAAGTGAAAATTTAAACTGTGACCAAGAGTGTGTTGCAAATTTAAAAAAATTAAGGGCTATTATTTGAAGAAAATTTATGTAATATATCAGCGGAAGCATTGTGGAACACAAACCTGCCCTGCAGATAACACCTATTACCGAGGTCACTGCAAAAAAGGGTTTTGGGTATGAATATCATGTTTATACCCAAAACTACTAAATTACTTGATATACATATTAAAACATTATATCGTATTGTCTGTGATTTCTTGTCCATATATCAGTGTTATCAATTGTACAACCAGCAAATGTATGTAATTAAAAATCAATGTATATGTATGAGAAATCTGTAATGTATGTACCTGTTACCATGAGCTGTGTTTTTCATAAAAATGACAAAATCTATTTTATAACGTGGATCTATTTTCGTCCAGAAATGATTGAGAATTCAAAACGCTGACATCCAATATATATTTTTTGAGGTGCTTACTCCTATTTCGTTTTGTGGACCTATAGAAGATTCAGAATGGGTTTGCGTTAGCATATAAGTAAAATTTACATTGCATTTCATATGTCAACTTTTCTGATTTTAAATCTAATGTTATAATGAACATACCTGTGTATTGTAGATGTTTATAAACAAACAATGTTTACTTTATATTATGTATTCTAATTACGAAGTTTATATGATATTAAATAAAACTAAAACTCCTTTGGACCGTGATATTAATGTACAATGAAAGTACTATTGTGCTGGATATTTTAGTATCTTTAGGAGAAAATTGATAGTTTATCTTATAGAATAAATATATTTTAAGGTGTAATAAACGTATATAAATGTTGAAGGAGTTATTTATTTATTATTACTAAAATTTTTCCTACTTTAAATTAATCCAACATGGTTGAACCAAGAACAAATTCTTATTTGGTATACGGGTAACGGAAAAAAAGTCCCCGGAAAAAAAGTCCCGGAAAAAAAGTTCTCGGAAAAAAAATTCCACGGAAAAAAGTCCACCGGAAAAAAAGTCACCGGAAAGAAAGTCTCCCGGAAAAAAAGTCTTTCGGAAAAAAAGTCTCTATCAAATAAATTTATCGAAAGTAAATTTGGTTATACAAACTATTATTATTTATATAAGATGTTTAATTAAAAATGTACACTGTTGCTCTTTTTTATTATCAAAGTTTTAAGTTTGGTTGAATTTGAAATAGTTTTGATATCCAAAATCCGCTGTAGATAAGACCGTTGCTCACTATTTTTCAGTATGTACATATTCTAAATTACATAAAGCACATTTTTAGAATATTGCAATAGTTAGATATTGTTTCCCTCTTTTCTACCATTGCCTTACTGATAACTTTTCAGAAAAATTGAAATACGTGTCTGTATTTGTAAACCAGGATCGGTCATGGTAATGAAATACTATCAAATATAAATTTAGTAGTATGTAGTCTAAAACATAATAATGAAATTTTAAATTACTAAGCTGTGAAAAAAACTAAAACGTAAAACCAAAACAGAAGAAAAGTCTACGTATAATGGTTTATTTCATTATTTTTACACGATAGATTTCAATATTAGCAATATTTTATTACAAATTAATATTTTAATTAGTAAATGTTTTTAGGCGCTTAGTGGTATAGGGAAGTATTGATATCATGATAATTTTCGAAATTGAGATTTTCGTGTTTCAGACCTCCAGGAAGCCAAAAAAGTGATTTAGAAAAAATGTCTGTCTGTGGGTGGGTGTGTGGGTGCCTGGGTAGGTGGGTATGTGACGCAAATAACTCCAAAACTACTGGACCGATTTTGATGAAATTTTAAATAAAGAGGTA
>JABXWE010001007.1:0-10924 GCA_014611495.1 Limonius californicus
TTTGGGACGAAACATCCGTAGGTACGCCCCTGAAGACTGGATGTGAAATGGGCACTCGTCGCCACAGCGTCGCAATGCGCAGGTACAGAGAATGGGCTTGACACTATAATCCGCCAAAGGCGATCGGCTAATTCGCAATGAATTGCCTCTTCTTTGGGTTTAAAATTCCTAGCGTACTTCTATAAGATCAGACAATTGTCGATGGTCTGTTTTCACCCCATGGTCAGCGAAACGAAAATTACACCAGGTATACCCCTCGAAAAACCCAAGCCGGCACTTGCAGCACTCGATTTATTTACAGCTCCCCGATTGATGTAATTTCGGAGACCGGAGTTCCGCGAAGATCGAAGACTGACTCTTTAATTTCGTAACGGCCCTCGTAGATGGACTCAAGCGACCGGAGCCATTCAAGATCGAAAACTGACTGAAGACTTAACGCGACATGAAGCTGCATCACCCCCCAAAAATCTTTCAACATATTACGAAATATCATGTAAATGTTCTAGACCGAATGACACGTGCGACTTTCGAGAAATATTAGGGAAGCAATATTTGAACGTTAACGCTGCTAACAAGGGAATTCTTGGAAATGTTTTTGATCGGCAAATATAGTTTACAAAGAAAAAAACCCTCGAGACTGGTTTGGTCATAAATTAATTTCTGAAAAAAAAAATACTAACAAAACTGTAACCATAATAAAATTGGCAATTAAAATATCGTTTTTAATTCCTATGGAGTGGCATTCAAATTAAGAAATTAATTCAAATGTAGCTGCAAATTTTAGAAGGACATAACATTCTTACGATTTCAAATGCATCTAATATTCGATTTCGTAAGTCATCAACGGTATTCACTGCTGTTGTATACACCAGAGATTTGAGATGCCCCCATAAGAATAAATCTAGGCTGTTTAAGTCGGGGGACCTAGGGCGCCATGACTGAGATCCACCCCGTCCTGTCCACTTATTCTCATACGGCTTAGCTCAGAGAAGTAGAGGTGGTTGACGAGAAACGCTTAAGGAAAGAAAATTGAATGTGGTTGTATACAGAGTAAGTCGAAATCAGTAGGCGACACCTTCCACATCACATCTGATTGCAGGATCTCGTGGAAGACCGCGAAACCAGCAGCGCACGGGAATCGAACTCACCTTTATTGTGCCTCCTCCTGTATATATAAAGCTTACAAAGTTCATGCACAATACAATACACACAAATAACAGTATAGTAAATTTTAAGAGAAATATAATTCCATTGCTGGAAATTCGTGACACACATAGTACAAAAAAATAACTAAAACGGTAATAATTGTAGTTTAACACAAAGGGAAGTTAGAATGTTCGAACAAAGAGCTCGCCGCCACTGGCTTATGATATTTACTTTACTAACCACACAGGTCTGCGCAGCCAGTGACATCCGAGTTTACAGAAATTACTTACAGTTTACGAGTAATAACGAATAGCAATTGGCAACTGAAGGTCGCTTTGCGTTGCATGAAAAGAAAGTCCAGCACTTTAAACCAGTCAAATGAATCTCGGAACAAGTTTTCACAATAACACAATAACAATTTTTGCCTTAGTTTTCTTCAAATAGGGAGTAGAGAGAGACACAGGTTGGGATGTTCTTAGGTCCTGAAGAAGCAGACAAAAATTGAAGGCTGGATCACGATGGTGACAATGTTACGGGCCAAGATTTTCCTCGAATAAAACGGGAACTTCAGGAACAAAATCTCCGCCGCTGTACGGGATTATCACTTGCAACGGTTTAGTGGATAGAGTCGCGGGGTTGGAGGCTTCAATCCGACACAAGTCGAAAGAACAACTCCACTGAATTGTCTTTAAAAGAAAAAGCTGACACTGCTAATATTTTTAATCAGACACACAAGTCGAGAATTATTCTGCCCCAGACAAGAAAAAAAGCGATACGGTATCTTAATTTAGCAGAGGTGCTACCAACATCTCCGACTCAAAACCACGAGCGTTCACCTTCAGAAGCTTGGGCTGACTTTTGTCGTATTTATCGTCGGCCCTGAGATTTTAACGAGTAACCGAGTCGAACGGAGATCTAAAGTCGACTGACGAAACAACACCGCGCGAAAATGCAAAACCCGGAAATATTTCGTCATATTACGAAATACGTGCAAGAATTCTAGAACAAAATATTTCACCCGGAACTTCCGGGCCAATTCCGCAGACAAAGGATTCTAAGAACTGTTTTCGGTCGGCATAAACAGACTAAACATACCTACATATCAAGCGTTCCGATTCGGAAGTTTCGAAAAAGTGACCTCCCACATAAATTATCCTTCGGAAATAATAAAATAATAATCGACTTAAGAGCGGCAATTAAAATAGGACTTTACTTAATAACTAATCTTCTGCTATGTTGTTGGAAAATGATATGTTCCCTTTTCGCACTACATGAAAACTTTGAAGCTTCCTACCTAACTTCAAAATAGCATCTGTGTTCCCTTTTCGCACCGAATGACGAATTGACATGAGAACAGCATAAAAATGTAAAAAGACAAAATGGTTGAAAAAGTGGACATGTTCCCTTTTCCAACTAACCGATTCATATAAACTTTAATACTTGCCAAAACTATTAAAATTGCTGTAAATACCTAAAGTCTGTTGTTTATAGTCTTGGGCGTTCCTAGTACTCAAGCAACTAAGGCACCGACCGAAGGCGGTTCTTTGTAGGGGCGGAAATTTGCAATCCATGACTAGTTGATACAGTAGTCGGCAAACAAAAGTGTATGACGGAGGAATATAGTTAAGGGAGCCTATCCGAGAAAGTTTGGCATCTTGATACGCGAATCCCTGCGTTATTATTCTGCATAAAAACATTTCTACCGCTTTGAGAATATGCTGCACTAAATTATAGTACGAAATTACGAAAAATGATTGATTGTTTTTAGAATTGAATATACACTTCTTACAAAATAATCTTATAAATTGTTATAAATATACAAAAACTTAGAATTTAATTTAAAAACGTCATTAAATGTTTTAGGAATAAGGATTAAAAGAATTTAAGTAAGTAATACAAATATTTATTATTAAAAGTACAATGTTGCCAACAATTGTAGCGGGTATTTTATACTACTTTCCGGAGCTTCCAGACGTGTTGTCGTACCTAACTGGTAGTGGTATTTGATGGCTTTCGCGCGGAAGGTTATTTAACCAAATTAAAATGATTAATGGCATGTTTGTTTAAAACTTTATATACTATTAATTATAACAACTGCAGTTATTTGCATTTTGCATGTCCTTAACAGTGACAAAATGGCATCCGAAAAGAAACCGTTCAAATTATCGAATGAAAAACGATACGAAATAATTTTTCATCATAAACAAAGCACTTCCAGTCGTGAAATAACTATGAAAGTGCAGTACAATCGATTCACAGTTATTAGAGTGATCAAAAAATACTATGAGACGGGAAAAATTGAAGATAAACCCCGCAGTGGCAGCCCAAAAAAACATCAGTAAGAGAAGATAGTGTATTAAGGAGGACGAGCCTGGCAGGCAGAAGTCTTAACTCGACAGATTTAATTAAAATGTGGTCCGAAGCTACTGGTGTAAGTGTATGCACTTCTATTCTAGATTTCTTAAATCTGAACTTAGGTGTTGCAAAGCCTGGCAGAAGCCCCTCCTATCAGAAAAACAAAGGCTCCACCGTTTGAGATGGGCAAAGGATCATCGTTATTGGGCCACAGAACAATGGCAGAAGGTATTATTTAGTAATGAATCTACATTTAACATTCACAATCATGCTGGAAACACATGTGTTAGAAGACTTCCTAGAGAAGAATTTTCACAACAGTGTGTTCTGCCAACAATTAAACATCCAACCTTTGTCATGATATGGGGCTGCATGCCTGCTGAAGGTGTTGGTAGACTGCATGTTGTATCTGGTATGATGTATGCAACCAAATACATTGATGACCTACAGGAGAAGATGCTGCCTAGCGGAAAAGGGTTACTTCCTGACAAAATCTTTATCTTTAAAAATGATAACGTTCCTTGCTACAAAGCAGAGGTTGTTCAATCTTGGACGTCGACCAATAAAGTTAAAAGAATAGACTGGCCAGCACAATCCCCGGATCTAAATTCTATAGCAAACTTATGGCAAAGGATTTCTAACATTATTTCAAGGAAAAAGCCCACAAAAAAGTGGAATTAATCGAATCCCTAATTGATGCCTGGTGAAGGAACTATTACAAAAACTGGAGAATTCGATGCCAAAAAGGTGTGAGTTAGTTATTAAAAACAAAGGATGGCCTATTATGTACTAAACTAGTTTAAAATTAATTAGTGTGTATTGTAGTAAAGCTTTAGGTGTAGACTACATTCTTCTTCTTCTTCTTCTGATTATATAATGTACAACTTTTCTGTTTTAGAATAAATTTTATATATCGAGTTGTTGCTGTTTTTTTATGGATCAACATTTGGGCTATTATTATTACTAGTGTTATATTTTCAATGATGAAATGAAAAATATTTGAAAAAGAAATGGGTTTAAACAGCAATTTATCTTATTTGTGCAACCGATGCAGAACTTTTTCACACCATTGTACTAACACCCTTACTGATTATTTTGGTATGTTTAATAAATGTTGAAATCAGATACGAATGAACATTCTATATTCCCCAGTATTAGTAGATCGCGAGATAGTGAAAAGCTCACATTCGCAGAAAGGTTGAGTACCCCTGCATAAAAGTTTGTTTATGATTTTCTCAAGCTGGACACCCCTACATTAATGTTCTAAGAGTGTGTGGGCACGATACGTTTTCGTAGAATTCTAGAAAGTCCTTCCCCCCCTTTTGTCCTCTCTCAGGCTAACAACAACATGTCTAGTACATAATACCACCATTGTATTAATTATCTTAAAATGGTGTCGATGTGAAGAGTACTGCTAGTGAAATTTGAAAAGGTGTGGCATTTAAGCCGTTTAGTCCTCACTGGTAAAGCGATTGTGGTGTTATATCGCTATTTTTAAAAACATTTCATAGTTCTCTACATTTTTGTAATACATTGAAACAGTGCAGTTATTGGAAGTTAAGTGCAGGGATTCACATAGGTCAAAATGGAAGGTCCCTCTTGGTGTTCTCAAATTCTTGTGAACAAATTGAGGGGAAAGAATGAATTTGAGATGTACGAAAACTATTTGAAAGATTTGCCCAGGTCAGTAAGATTTTAGAAATGTTTGTGAACTATTAATAATAAGTCCAGCATAATGCCAAGTTAATTAAATAAATGCGTCTGATAAATGATAGTAGGTATACAACTTTCAAATTTCTGTCTAAACAACGTAATCGAAACTGCTGAAATTGAATGCTACGCAATATGATGAATGATTTCCAGTCTGATAATAAAAATTCCATTTGAACATGCATGTGTGGTCCGTCAGCAACTATCAAGGTTGACGTTGAGTCATGACAACATAGTATAAACAGAACTTTAGCACTATTTGCTGTTCAAATCACTAGACTACCATAAGAAGAGAGCATTGTTAAGCATAACTAGTTAATCAGCAATAATTACGAATTTTAAATCCCAGCACCAGCCAACACGGGAGGTATTTTGCCTAACATATCTTATCTGTAGTAGAGCTGTTTGCACTTGCCGTGACTCGGAGCGCACTTTAATATGTAGGTCCTCCATGTCTGTTGTTCGTTAAACACGCAAGACGAGCACAGTAAAGAAAATTGCTAGGCCTTTACGACGTTAAGCATTTTAGAAGATCTACAAAATATGATCAGCAACTGTCCAAGGTCATGAGTCATACTAACACAGAATTAAGGATGTGTAGCCAGTGGATGCGACATTCGCACACTATAGTGAAGCTACTTAGGGACATCAGCTATGCTATGCTAATATAATGCACATTACCGATATTTTGCTTTGAATAATTGTGGCATCCATATGCCACAAAATGTACCATTTCTATGACACAGTTTTTTCCACAAAATTATAAATTTAAACTTCATTCATTCAAAGATCAAAAGTACGTATATATCGGGTTGGTGACGTGTGACGCCAGTTATATTGTAATTTGGTCTCACAAAGTTGTATAGCCGATAGCGTGCCATGCCGCATCCACTCTCTATAACACACTTGCCTACTATAACTTAGACATTTGCTGCATAAATCGCTTGAGTAACATAAGAAGAAAACATATTCGAACATAATTAATCAGCAATAATTACAATATATCAAATCCGAGCGAGGTATTTCTGCCAAAATATCCTATTTATAGTGGAAGTGTTTGCACTTTCCGTGATTCGGAGCGCACGTTAATCTGTAGGTCCTCCGTGTCTGTGGTTCTTTAAACACACAACACGAGCACAGCAAAAGATTTCTACCCTGTAGTAGATTAAGTATTTAAAGAACTACAAATTACGACTGCAACTGTCCAAGGTCGACATTGAGTCGTACTAATATAGTATAAATTATCTTGGACACTATTGCTGTATAAACCGCTCGACTAACATAAGACGCATGATTGAACATAATTAATCAGCAATAATTGCAACATTTCAAAATCCAGCATTACCAAATCCGCGAGGTATTTTATTTAGAATATATTATCTGGAGTGGAAGTGTTTGCACTTCCCTTGATTCGGAGCACACGTTGCTATGTAGGTCCGCCACGTCTGGGGTACTTTAAACGCGTAATATCATCACAGTAAAGATGATTGCTAAACCTGTTCGTGATTAAGCATTTTAGAAGATCTACAAAATCAGCAACTGGCCAAGGTCGACATTGAGTCATACTAACATAGTATAAATATAACTTTGACATTATTGTTGAATCAATCGATTTGACATTATTGTTGAATAAATCGATTGAATAACATAAGAAGAAAACACGTTTGAACATAATTAATCAGCAATAACTACAACATATACAATCCCAGCGAAGTATTTTACGTAGAATATCATATCTGGAGTGGAAGTGTTTGCACTTCTCGTGACTCGGAGCGCACATTGTTGTGTAGGTCCTCCACGTTTGCGATGCGTTAAACGCTCAATACGGATAAAGTAAAGAAGATTGCTACGCTAGTACAGAATAACACATTTAAACAAAACTACAAAATACGATCAGCAACTAACCACGGTCGACATTGAATCATACTAATAGTATAAACAGAACTTGGACACTATTTGCTGTTGACTAACATAACAAGAAAACATTTTTAAACAGAATTAACAAGTAATGTTAACTACATTTAAAATGCCAGCACCCCTAGACCCGCGAGGTGTTTTACCTAAAATACCTTATCTAGAGTGGAACTCTTTGCACTTTTCGTGATTCGGAGCGCATGTTAAGCTGTAGGTCCTCTTTGTCTGTAGTACGTTAATCGCCCAATACAAGCATACCAGAGAAGGTTGCTACGCCTGTACGTGATTAAGCATTTTAAAAGATCTACAAAATCAGCAACTGGCCAAGGTCGGCATTGAGTCATACTAACATACTATGTTTAAACAGAAGTGCACTTTTTGCTGTTCGAATCACTTGAGTAACGTAACAAGAGAACATGTTTCAACAGAATTAATCAGCATTAATTACAAAGGTATAAATCAAATCTGTTTGATATTTTAGAATATGTTATTTGAAGTGGAAGTGTATGCACTTCCGTGATTCGGAGCGCACGTTAAGCTGTAGGTTCTTTATGTTTGTGGTAGGTTAAACACCCAAGAGAGGTGTATTGGAGAAGATTGCTGCGCCTGTACGAGATGAAGCATTGCAGGAACTACAAAATACAGTAGTAATGACTAAACATATCTAAATAGTTGATAGCAGTAGATGCAATGTCCGTATTGGTAGATAACCACCATTATCCTTATATTTGTTCTTAAATTATTTTATACAAAATGTTTTTTAATAGATTGTGTTATTAGTCGCCATATCAGCAAACTCATAAAAGCAACATGTTGTCAACGAAATTTTTGTAAGATAAAAAAATATTCTGCGTTTATTCTATGCAAATACAGGGTGTTTCGCGGTCTCAAGATTCGACGATTATGCTTTTATTTATACAAATATTTATAGTAATATTAAATAGAAATGTGCCGATTCTTGAGTTGCATACTTTAAATATTATTTTTGTTTGCACAGGGTTTTACACAAAAGTGCCAGGCCAAAGTTAAAATTTTTTCTTACTGTAACACCCTGTAGGTTGCAGGTTCATAAACTTGTTACGGGCCAAACGAGCTTTTTCGTCCACCCGCAACAGGATAGGTGGAAGAAGGCCTGCAGCTTAGCTCAGAGGAGTAGGGAGGATTCACGGAAATCGCTTACGGGAGGAAATCTTCCTAGTTGTGTACACAGTGGGTCAAAATTAGTGGGCGCCTCCTTCCAAATACAGCTGATTGTAGTTCCTCGTGGAAGGACGAGAGGCCAGCAGCTTACGGGAATGGGACTCACCTTTATTGTGCCCCCTCCTCTATACAGGGTGTTTCTGAATAACATGCTAATATTTAAGGAGGTTATTCTTGGGTCCATTTTGAGAAAAAAACTTCATATGAACATATGTCCTAAAGGTCTTAACTTTTGAACTACAGGGTGTTAAAGTTTTAAGAAAAAATCTTTTTTTATGATAACTTTGGTATGACCCTAGATATTTTTGTGAAACGTAGTACGCATCTTCTATGTACCAAAAGGCATTTTCTGCTGTACAACATAATTTTTTATTTTTGCCAGTGGCGTTCGTGCGGGAGTTGCATTGAATCATTGTAAAGAGAAAAGTGATACGCCACTGCTTTTTCTTAAAGTAAAAATTAGTTTTGAAATTCTTATTCCTTTGTGAGCAAATCTGGTCTCTTGATTTTTTTTCGTTTGACGTACGGTTTTCGCATAAAAAAATAAAATTCATTCATTTGCATCTCGCATGAATGAATTTTATTTTATTCAGAAACACCCTGTATAAAGCTTGCAAAATTCGTACACACACACATATATACAGAATGCACAATAATAAAAGAGGCAGTAAATTTTAAAATTTTTAAACTTGGAAATGACACAATACAAAAAAAGGACAGCAACTGATGATCTCGTAGTTTAATAATACAGTCTGTTGGCTTGAACGTTCAAGAAACAAGCCCGCCGCTGCTGGCGCACGATATTTACCTTCTTCAAATAACTACGTGGCCAGAGGCGTCGAGTTTACAAGCATAACACAATATACAAGAAATTACTCTTTACAATTAGTAGTGCAAACAAAGACAATCGGCGACTGAAGGTCGCTTCTTGTTTAGAAAAAAGGTTCGATTACGTTGAATTTTGCAAGTCAGCGCGTAAAAGGTTTCGTTTCACCACACAAAAAAACTGGTTCTTTACCTTGGTTTCCGATGAACGGGATAGAGAGATAGGCACAATTTAGTTCACAAGATGTGGGAAAATCCGCAGGCACGCCCCTAAAGACTGGATGGAATGGAGTCAATATCCAGGGCCAAAACTTCGATGCGTTCGTCGCATCGACGGTACTAGCAGAGTGACAGGAACTGGGCTCGATATTAATCCGCCAAAGGCGATCGGCAATTTTACAATAAATTGCCTTTCCAGGGATAAAATCCAGTGTTTCTATAAATCCGACATTTGGTGATAGGTCTGTTTTCACCCTACGGTTAAACAGCGAAACGAAAATCACACATGATGGACACCCATCGAAAACCCCAAAAGCCGGCCCTGCAGCACTCGACTTATTTACGGCCCCCCGTAGATGGAATTTGGGAAGTCCGGAGTCGGCGAAGGTGTAAAATTGACTCGAGACCTAAACGCGCCCCGAACATGTGTTGGTCGAAAATATTACGCCACCTTGAGAAATATGATGAACTTGTTCTAGAAAGATCTGAAACGTAAATTCGCAGAACGCGTCCACAGTTAGGTGCAGACAAAATATGAATCGGCAAATCTAGCCTACAAAGGGAAACTATCGAAATTGGCCTCGTCATAAATCAATCTTTAAAAACAACAAAATAACCAAAACTGTTATCAACTTACAAACGGTAATTGAAATAACGTTTTTAATTCCTATGAAGCGGCAATTAGAGTACGACATTAATTCAGACAGAGTGGCACAATTCAAATGAATATAACAAACTTTCGGTTGTGGTAGCATGTACTTCACGGTTTCTGCCTTCTTAAATTGTATATATGAATATTTGAAGCAATTAGTAGCTGTTCCTCTCATGTAATTAATATCTGTATATGTTTATACAAATATATGACAAGCTTCGTGGCCAGCTAAATCACCGACCTTACTCCCATGAATTTTTTATGTGGCTGTAGAAATGCGTATAGACAACAACAGAGGACATATGTGTGTTTTTACTGCATCCCAGAAATTTTGAAAATATGTTGTGAACTATCTAAGTTTATTATTACCAAATGCTTATAATATGTATTTTTTTTGCTAATAAAGTTAATTTTTGTACTAGTCAGCCCGTCGAACACTTAATGTCGTGTGGTGCATGTGTAAATATATAATAATTTGGATAATATTTGTTATCATATTTTCGATCAAAAGTATTTTTAGATAATGAAGAAAGTTATAAAAGTTTCCAGTTAAAAATTACCTCATTTAGTTAACGTCCGAGTCTTCTTTCCCAAGTAGATACTTTGTTAACGGCTACTACGTGGCATTGTATTTATGGCTAAACATAACCTGTAATTAACTTAGGGTTCCAAATTTAGTTATGTAGTTGTTGTCATTATTGTCTTTTGTATTTTACTGTGTTGTTAGAGATATATAAATTAATTGTTGTGCAAAAAATATCCGTTAAACCCATCTGGCCACTTTAAACAGATATTTTTTATTTATGTAGTTTTTGATAGTGACAATTACACTTCCAAATAATCATAGACTTTCTTTGGGAAGGTACCAGGAGCAGAAATGTATATAAGTGTGTGTAATTAGTT